>JAZGTJ010017791.1:0-11828 GCA_036877575.1 Botia almorhae
CTTCAGGTTGTAAGAATATTTCCCTAACATTTCCATTAGGTAAAAAAAATGTTAAACATGTTATTTGTAAGGTTTAAAATATCCAGTTTTAGATGTTTGAGACATAAATTATTTATGCAGTGATGTGATAAAGAATGAGTTAATCATTAAATATTAAACATATTTACAGCAGCTGCTTGCATATTTGTGTGTGCAAGTGAGAGTGTGTGAATGTGTGTCTGTGTGTTTATGTGTATGTGCTCGTGTGTGCATTGTGTGTAAGTGAGAGTGTTTGTGTGTTTGTGTGTATGTGCATTGTGTGTGAGTGAGAGTGTGTGTGTGTGTGTGAGTGTAAGGGTGTGTGTGACAGATCTTCCCTCAGGGTGCAGCAGATATCCTGCTGTTATCTCTCGAACTGCCCCCCCTTCATTCACACACTGAATGGGCTCATGACCGGCTTTCTGACTGCCGTTGCCACAGCGACCGTGTCAGACACATGCTGTTTTCTCAATAATTACTCAACAAGGAGAGGAGAAGATCTGAGGGCTGGAGGAGAAGAAGAGTCACTGCTGGTCGACTGTGTGTGCGTCATTTCCTCACGATGAATGAAAACATGTACAGACCCAGCGAACAATTTTAGGTTATAAAAACGTTTCCATTAAGTAACTAAAACGTTTAAAAGGTCATTTTGAAAGTTCCGTTTTTTAGGCCGTTGTATTAACATTATTGCTTGGTTATAAGAACATTATTTAAACATTTTTAAAATGTTCCACTAACTACTTAAGAATAATGTTTTTGATATATGATATATAATGTTAATGAAAGAACGTTTACTGCAAGAACGCTTTTGAGAACGTTGGGAGAATTTTTAAAGAATGTTAGCCAATGTTATGAGAACATTCCCTGTTAGCTGGGGAGGAACACCAATGATTGTCAAATGAAGGCATGATTTATTAAGAGAGGTATGAGAGGAAAAAGAGAGAGAGAGAAAAAGTGGAGGAATGGCAGCAAATAATGTTCTCCTGCTTTATTCTGACTGGTGTTGTCGTGTTTGTCATGTTCTGACAATCTCTTCTCTCGCCGAGTGATTCTGACTGTCCTCGTGTTTAGTGTGCGAGTGGAATTTTAAAGGAACAGTGCGCCCAAAATTGAAGTTTTCTTTTATATGATCACAGTAAATGTGCCGATCCTGACGTACACAGCGGTCAAAACAAACGTTAGTCGAATGTTTTTAATGTTATATATCGCATATCTATAAAAATTATATATTTTTTTTAGATTGTTACTGAAACCGTTTTGAAAATGTTACAGAGATAAAAAAACTGTGAAAAACATTCTTATAATCAAGCAACAACGTTTATAGAATGTCTAAAACGCTGGTTGTTCTAAACATTCCTAGAAGGTTTTAAACATTTTTGTTACGCAATAGAAACGTTGATGAAACCATCTTGCAACGTAAAAACTGCTAGCTGGGTAACTACTAATGTTTTACGTGTAAATCTTTGCGTCCTCATGTCTCATGTCTTGTACTAACGCGACTGCGTGAGTCCATATGTCCCCAGATTCACTCGCTCGATGTATTTATATGCAGAACAAAAGCATTTATTTTAGCAGATGCTCTGGACAGAATGTTGGTGTCAACAGCAGGTCTCATCATGTCAAGACTCACAATGAAGCGAAATGCCGCAGGGCAGCTCTGCTTTCAGCTGTGCATTGTCGAGAAAACAACAATGTGGACATCGGCTAATTCTCCATTCAAACACAGTGTGCCCAATAACACAGCAGCACATATTGTCAGATATGGAAATCAAGTCGACAGTTGAGCGCTACTCCAAATTTAGCTGTATTCTTTGAGCCGGTTTTAACAAAATAAGAGTCCAGATGATCAATGTGTGCTTTCAGCTGCCTCATAAAGAACAGCAGGAGGACATTGTCATAAAACAAGATGGTCTTGCTAAATTGAATGATTTAAGTTATTGTGTATCTGCTTGAAGACATTTAAAGGGGCAAAGAACAGCTGTTGAGTGTTAAGCGGAATCTGGTATTAATCGTCGTGGTGATCAACAGCTCCACAACACTCACAGTGAAGGTGTTCAAAACGACGGCTGTGATGTTAATTCACATCAAGACCTCTTCCCGCACACACACCAACATCACAGACTGACACTGACGGCCGGTGCAGACAAATGTGGAGAAGTCATGCCATAAAAAAACAAAAAATATTTACAATACAAAAATCACAAAACAAAGTATCGTTTTTACACTGCTGAAAAGATCAGCTGCATTCTTTTAAATGTCTCCGTTAAGAGCCACATGACATGTGTGGACCTGTGTGTGTGTGTGTGTGTGTGTGTGATCTGAGCTTTTCATGAGGACAATGGTCAAAGCACTGAGGTGCATAAATGCATTGTGGGATATTGTGAAATTGCATGTGAGTGGAGATAAATCCACACACACACAAGTACAAACACACAGGTCCACACACACACACACACACACACACACACACACAGGTCCACACACACACTTGTACAAACATCAGGAGCATGTGTGCGGCCCCACTGCCACAGTCTCTCTTTGTCTTCCCCCCACTGAGTGTGTGTGTGTGTGTGTGTGTGTTTCACAGCTGCAGGTGCCTCAGTAATCAGTTAACTGTAACACACACGTACAGGCACAGATAAGATGCAAGAAACACTCATGCTAGCTCAGGGACGGCCTGCATGTGTGTGTGTGTGTGTGTGTGGAATAAGTGAGAATCGTTTAGAGATGGAGGTTAAAGGGGTTTGAAACTCCTGCCCAGCTGACAATTTTAGGTTGTAAGAATGTTTCTGTAATGTTTCCATTAAGTAACAAAAACGTTCAAAACGTTATTAAACGTTAGTTTATTAAACGTTGTATTAATGTTATTGATTTTTTAGCTTTTAAAACATTCCACTAACAATTTAAGAATAACATTTTTGATTTCTTTTCAAAATTCTTTTTTGAGTTTACAGGTTACAGCTGATTTACTACATACCCCAAAATCGGACACGTTTTATAGCCCTGTTAGAATCTGCATGTGGGTTTGGGGGAAGTAACTAGCAATTGTTGGGCTGGTTAGTCTTGTCAGTGTAGTCTAACACACATTAACTTTTTTGTTTATATTAACTTTTTGTCTATATTAACTTTTTGTTAATATCATATAATTTAACACTGATATCGTTTATGCAATTAATATAGATTGTTTATTAATATGTTATTAAATTACATGTTAACATTATACATATGACACACTGGATGAAATTATAAAAATATTGTATGTGGAACGCACTGTGAATCATACAATAAGTCGTAATATTTTACTGGTGCGCCAAATATAATAATGAACAATTTAACACACACATGAACCTTTGCATAGTGTTGCTTCCAAATGAACACACACACACACGTTTCTATGCTTTGTGGAGACTTTCTATAGACATAATGATTTTAAACTGTATATTATATCCACCTACACTAACCCATCATACAGAAACCATCACAGAAACCCTTCTGCACTTGAACATCTTCGAAAAGCATCATTTAGTATATTTAATAATCACTTTCCCTCGTGCGGACCGATGACTGGTCCCCACAAAGGAAGAAAAACAAGACCACACACACGCAGCGGGATTTGTCACGGTGTGACATGACCTCCATCCTTTCAGACCTCAGCATGTAGGAGGTCCGTCACCCCTGACTGTGGCTCGGCCTCCGGGGCGGATCACTGGAGCAGGTGCCGCTGCGCGTCTCCAAGCGCCGCCTTCGCTCACTTCACTGCGGCTCGCTCAGCGCGCTCGACCGCTGCGCCGCCGCCGGAGGGGACGCGATGGCTTTGCTCCAGCACTAGATACACGGGAAATACGCGTTTATTGTGTTTTAAGGTAGGTTCACACACGCAGGCTGTGGAAATGTGGTTTTGGAGTGAAGTGTGCTGTGTTTTTCTTTGATGAATCTTCGGGCTTTTGTTGTGATGCCGGATAACTGCGGGATATCGCGCCGCTTTGTTTTCGGCGATGCTCGTTTCGATGCGATTATTTTTCGCTTTTGTTTTTGCCGTCATACACGCAGCAGATAGACGCTTGCGTGAGATCCGCACATCTTCCGCGACGACTCTTGATTTCATTGCAAAGTTTAACCAGAATGACGCGTTTGGATGCATTTGCGACCTTTTCGCTTTTGTTTGAACTCATCGGACCTTTCCGACAGTTTCGAACAACCTTCTCTGAGTTAAAGCGATAGATTATGTGAGAGTCGTGGTCGAGTTGCATGACCTTCGACTCTTCTGTAACCTCAAAGTTCATTTTCTATTGATCTCATTGATTCTGGTGTCGTTTCTTGTAGTTAACGCATTGGTGTGCGTTTTGAAGTGGTTTTAAGCTTTGCTGTGAGTCTAAACAAACTAGTGAGAAGTTAAGAATGACACAACAAAGAGAATAGAATCACTCGAATGTCCAGGATCATTTTCCAGCGTCTCGTTTTCATCATTTTATAGCTGTATTCACAATATACAATGTAAGATGTAGTTCCTGTGTTTTTTTAAAACTCGTAGTTGGTTAATAACAGTTTTATTACTTACCTAGTTACCTTTAGGTTATCTGAGTGGTCAAATTTAATGAATGTATAACGAAAATGCACATTTAACACACAATTTATCTATATACACATTCATACTCACTCAAATAGTAAATACCATGCAAATAAAAACTCAAATATTATTGTTTTAATGTCGTATTCAGTCATGGATTTTTGGGTTTGTTTATTATGTTGTAAATGTGACCGGTCGGTAAGGTCGCTCCTGTGCGTTCACACTTACTGGTTGTAAATATAAATGTTTAAAACCTTCTGCAGTTGTTTGAATGATGAAATTTAATGTATTGTGCACCTCGAACCCTCAACCCATCCATGTACACCTGGCAGGGGATGCCATACCTGAGGCAGCTTGCCGTCTGTTCAATTTAATCAATTAGTTTTAGATTAAACTGCTTATAAAAGACACCGAAGGTTTAATTTGGTGCTTGACTGTGTGTGACAGTAAAACGAGAGTTTGTCTTTGTTAAACTGGACAGACTGGATCTGTGGGATGTTACGTGAAGGAGTAAAACAGAAGTAATTATACAAACATCCAAACTGGGAGTTAGTTGGTAACAATTACAGGTTTTGAAGTGTTATAACAAGGGCGTGAGGTTGGACGTGTTGAAAGAAGTCGAGTGTTTGGTATTGCAGGGCAGGTGTAGCGTCTGTCATGTATTTGCTCTATAACTAAATTCTGCTCATTTTAAACAAAAAAGTTACAGATTGCAGCTTTAACCTGACCGTTCAGCAGACCACAGGCAACCCACAATGCTCTATGTTATGACAGCGGCCCATGTTTCTCATGTTTAAGCACATTACCCAGCATGCTTTGATGCCCGTCAGCAGTTCTCGAGGTCTAGAGATGCCGTGCGGCTCTTTGGATGGAAACAAAAACTGTTTTTCACGTCTTTGTTAGACGCAAACACACTGTTAGATGAACTGATAAGAGTATTTATGTTGTCATTTTTTGTTCGCACAGTGGCAGGGAACATATGCTGCCATATGGTGAGAAAACTGAACAGGGAGTGTAAATGTAACGTAAAGTTGGATGTACTTTCCTAAGAAGACATCTGATGAGAACCAAACATCAGGTTGAACCATTAATGGAAGTGTGTGTGTGTGTGTGTGTGCTTTATCAGACGTTTAGAGCTTTTGATAACTGAGGACTCATTCTGTCTAAATAAAGATGTTTTATGCATATGGGGGAACATGAGGTCTGAAGGGCTTGAGGTCTACTACCTCACCTATAGCTCGGCAAGGTAACAGATTGTGTGCCGTGAGGTTATTTGCGCGTCTGATGTGGCTTTGTACGCACATCGCCCTCTTTGCTTTTTTTAACACAAAAGGGGGCTATGAGTTGTTGTGCGTCATTTTTGCTCGTAACCTTTTTGTAACAAAATGACTAACCAGAAAGTACATGCGTGTGAGTGTCAGTTACCAGAACAGGCTGCTGATATTATGGGTCAAATGTTAAGGCTGGACCAGCTTTGGTTATCTAGAGCTACAAATGTTACAGTAGGTATACAGTGTTCATGCAGAGCTGGTAGCAAATATGAGTCATCTTTTTTCTTCAAATGAGTTAGCAAACAGATGTGACCGATACATGACAGCTCAGATATGTGAATATAAGAGGAAGTAGGAAGTGCTTGAGCGATGATGATGATGTTTGTTGTTTGTTTTTTACTTAAAATATCTTTCCTGCCAGTTGGGGCCAGAGACATGTGGCCCATGTCTGGCCCCCAAAACCTTTTAGTAACCTTTCGAGTTGATTGATCTTGAAGACCAGAAGCAGATGATCATTAGTGTTGTGATGTGGTGGCCCCCGACCCCTCAGCACACACATCACAATGGAATTCCTGGGCTCCTGGTGCATACAGTGTAAGATTTAGACAAGGGCCCCTCAGAGAGTACAGTGTGAGCTGATCACCCGGGCCCCTCCACACACACTTAACAAGCTTAGCACCAGGGTCACTGGCGTGACTCTACAGACATGTGCCCAGGGGATAATAAACTAGCCCGGCCTGAAACGGTGTTTTATATTTGATGCAGTCAGCTACTGACAGCCAGCGTTAAACCCTGAGAAGAGGCAGAGCATGAGAACATTTCCAGAGGTCAAATACAAGTTAAGCAGCTTCGCTTCAGATCGAGGGTGCAGGGGGTCAGCCGAAAGCCCCTTTTACTTGATAAGCAGCCTGGAGAATCAATACTGACAGAGCTGCCTGTCTCCAGGGTTTCTTCACATCTGGAGGAGACCTCAGTGACGTCACCCTGTGGGAAAGCTGTTAGAAGGAGGAGTCTGGCCTTGTTGACGTTCAGTTCAAGGTAAAGTCTTGATGGCTAGATCAATATATCTGAGATGTCCTAATGTGTTCAAGATTTGTCTGATCATAGATTGATGACAAAAATGGCAATGAATGATGATGAGTGGTCAGCATAGCAGTGGAAGGAGAAGACACATGATTGTGGTCTGTGTTTTGATGTTTAAAGATGGATGCTCTAAACATATGTGGAGATGTGTAGCGGATCTATTACTGATCCTTGTGGAGTGGATTTGAGATAAACAGAGGGAGCCTTTCAAAGTAACTTGGGAAGACCTGTTATCCAAGAAACCTTCGATCCACAATTGCTCTGAAATCAACAGTTTGTAGTTAACAGTGTCAGTGACTCCAGAAAGCTACAGAAAAATCAATATGAAGTTAATCAAGAACACTCAAGGCTGAAGGGAGTGCTTCTGTTATGGCAAGTAGACTTGTTTTGCTCTACCGACACATCATTCTACAGCTCTGTGGTCTTTTGCATCAAGAAGCAGCTGTCTTTCTGTTATCAGCTGTGGTTCAAATCAATTAGTGCCTCTCACTCGAAACGCAACAGTACTGTCCTAATACACATCCATCTTTAATGCTGTCAGTAAAACACACGCACACGCACACACCACTGGGGTTAATGAGCAGAAAGCAGGTGTGTGTGAAGTGCTTTATCTAGTCTTAATGAATGCCAAGGGTAGCAGATCCCCGTAGCCGACCATGCATCACTGCATGTCTATGACCATCACAAACATATGTGCGTGCGTGTGTGTGCAACTGTTCACTTGTGTACCACAAAGCACTTCAACACATCATCCATCACTCAGTCTTTTATCCCTGCTGCTTCTCCCATTGAATTTACATGAGGCGGTCGTGTCGACAAGGGCTGGGTCAGTTTGCATTGGCAGCTCTGTCTAATGAACAAGCTTATTAGAGAGCCAGTAGGGAGCAGAGGATTCTGGGACTGTTTTGCTGACTTGAACCACAACTAAAGCCTCTGGGAAAAACAGCACGGCAGGATTTTATCTTTCAGAGACGAGATTTTCACACAGCGCCGCTGGTGCTTATAAAGAGCTGTTTAAACGTGTTTTGGGGTCGCTAATGGACCAGAGGTTTCTGTACCGCATACGTTTCATCGTGTTTATTTGTGTGACAGAACTCAAATCAATGAAGGTCTGAATCGTGTTAGATCAAGAATTAAAATGGCGCTTTTCTGCATTGGTTTGTACGCGTGTATGTGTTTGCATAGATGCACAATGGTGTGGAAATGTTTGTAAGCACTTCAGATCTCTGATAAATGGTAATAATTACATCTATAGAGGGGTGGCTATTAAAGACTGTTAAAATTGTATATATATAAACGTGTTTATATTAGCGTAAAAGTGACAGTTATAAAGAAGGGTGTCATCTGCTCACCCTCATGTCATTTTAAACCTGCGTGTTTGTTATTTTTCCTTTCGTGGAACGCAAAAGATGTTCCGCAGAATTTACATTCAAATCTTGCCCCAGGATCATCGACCGTGATTGGTTCTCACTCGCCATGTGACCGACTGCGGTGGCCATGTTTAATTGTGCACAAGCTCAAATGAGATATAAGGGGATTTTCAGTGATGTTGACTCAGTTCTGGTCTTTCCTTCACACAAAATGTCAAAGCTTGTCAAACTCGTGTCTTTGTTGTTGTTGTTTTGAAGTTGATTGCTGAGGACCCTTTTGGGTTGTAATGTCATAAGTATAAAGAGTAAATGATGACAGAATTAGAATTTCAGGTGAAATGTTCTCTTGAGGCATGAAGGGGAAAATAAATGTTATGTTTCTCCCGCGTCTTGGCTTTTAACAGCTTACATATCTCTCTCCTGTGAGAGGAGGGGGTCGTTTCACTCTGAATAAACGTTGCAGGTCGTGTCTGTGTGCAGAAAGATCCCCGTAGCGTTTCTCATTTCCCCATCGAGCAGAGACTCTGTTTTTCCTGATTATTATCCAGGAGAAAAAGTGTGAGAGGAAGATACGAGGAAGAGGGAGGTGGGCTGCACATGCAACCTCATAACAGATTTATTGGTGGTCAAAATGAGGAAGAAGATGAGGTAGATGCAGGCGAATGAGTAAAAGGAAAAGATCTCTCTCAGCAGCACCTGATATGATGGTTGAACTGATAAGCCATTTTGTCTTGTCTCAAATATAAATGCATCCTTATTCTTCTATACTGGTTATGAAGATTGTGTGTAACACTTTCTATAATATATATAACACATAAATGCTTAATACAGTTATTTTTTGTTTTGTGACATTATTTAAAGGTATAAATATAAATACAATTACAAGCAATTACTGTCATGTTTTGTAATTTATATAGTGTTGTGTGTTTTAAATACCTTTTATGTGCATTAAGACACACAGGCTTCACACTTTAGAAGGTTCACAAGACGAATTTTTAGATGATTTTAGTTTAGTTTGTTGTTCGGTCAAAAGAATTATCGTCTGCTCACTTTTTTTGACTATGCTTGTACATACATCGTTTGATGAGTTGCAACCGTTGTGTTTTTTCGCCTGCAGTATGGCAAACACTTTATGGTCTGTGGTGGTTTGTTAAGGATTAGTCTAGTTTGTCTAGTTATCGCCGCAACTGCAACTTTGTCATCTAGATTAGATGTTCTCTCGCTGTGTGTGTTTGTGTGCATCAGACTCCATGAAGCTGATGTCACTGGATTTCACTTGAAGTTTATTATTAATGACTTGGTTTGGTTCAGAAGGGCGTGCGCGAACATTTTACACGATAAAGTCGTGTTTGTGTGCAAACACTGGCAGTGAGTGATAGCTGGAGGTGTGAGAGAGAGTGATGCGTTCAGGAAGGAAGTGATAGCGACTTTTTTTGACGCGTTTACGTTTTGCTTGTGTGTTTCTCTGTCCAACGGTCATTTACTGTAAGTGGCTCACAGTTCCTCATATCAGCAGAAAACACATTGACTTACTAACATGAATCGCTCGTTGTAGTTCCATTTTGAATTGTAACAAGGCCGATGATGTCATGCCTTGTGTACTTTATTTACGTTGTTTGTCATATGAAGTCAAAGTGAGCCGACAGCTCAAATGATAAATTATTATTATAAATGTACAGTTGTGAATCGTGTTAAACACTGATCTGTCATGTACTTGCTCAGTAACTGATATTTGTTCATAACCAAAAAAACGTTACGAACGCAGCTTTAAAGTTTAATGGTTGTAAATATCTACATTTTAACAAGCGTTTTTGTACATGCATTACAACATGCGAGTTTCAGTGTAAAAGCACGATCGCAATAAATCGGCGCATTCTGGGCCACATGCTTCTAAAGAAATAAAACGAGCGAGCGTTTGCAGATTTGCCTTTAAAATTTGATATCAGCGGAGGAATGTTTTTGAGTAACAGGGTTTGCGTCTGATTTTCATGTGTAACCGGGACTTTGAACAGAACTACAATTCTGTCTCTCTCTTCCTGCAGGTATGAGCCATGAGCCAAAGTCTCCATTATTAGGAATGAGCTCGGCAGCACAGTGCGCCATGGCAACGGTGAGCCCCCTGACCCCCTCCCCCATCAGCGGAGCACTGGTAGCCAACACAAGCCCCGCGTCCCAGTCTGCACACTCCGGATTCGCTGCCGCTCTCCGCCAGCTAGCCAAACAGGCCGAAGATCCAAGAGGTGAGTGTTTCCCCTGTCTTCACCATTACCCATCAGCCTTTGCGCTCCTTATCATCTCACTATTGTTACGTTGCCCAAAAAGCATTTTGTCGCTGTTGTCATTTGTGTTTGTTTTGCGTGTATTTAAAACAATAAAAATTGTACCTTTAAAACCGGCCAAAGAGTGAGTGTATGTTCAAAGCTGCAATGTGTAACTCTTGCCTCTCTACTGCCATCTCTGTTTGACATAAAATTGCAGGTGACTTTGTACTTTGTTACGGAAAGCCAGACAGCTCAAATTATAAATCATTATTATAAACCTAAGGAGATCATTTTGAACACTGATCTGTTATGTACTTGATCAATAACTGATTTTTTGGTTTAGATTAACTGATTGCAGCTTGATATTATCCATGACTAATATGATAACTGTAGTATTATGCATTGTAGAATTATTTATATTTTTTATAGTTGTAGCAGGATGTTAAGCCATATGTATGATTGTAATGTGTACAGCCATGCTTTCCTCAGTGTGTGTGTGTGTGAGTGTGTGAGTGTGTATGGGTGGCGGTTTCTGTCAACAAATTGCGAATAGATTTGAATAATATTTGCATATGGGTTTGCAGCATTTCAGATGGCTGGCACAACATTTAACAGCCCATCTGTCTGTGTGATTGTTATAGTCCGCGCCAAAAAACCTGTGCGCACACACACACCATATGCACATATACACACACATGCACCTACACACACATGCACCGTATGCACATACATGCACCAAACACACACACACACACAGAGAGAGGGAGACTGTGAAACTTCAGCCACTAAATCTTTCTCAAACAAACACTGTGTGCTCATACCTGACAGCCGGTTTTCTTGGAGTGACGGTTATATATTTTCCCCTGTAAAGCTTAAAGACCAGCAGAAGCTGAGAGAAAGAAAGAGCTGTTATTGATTAGTTAAGTGCTTGTATGCCAGTAAATTCTACACGCTTTGAATAAATGTCTTGTATACTGACTGTATGTGCACAGCACATACTTCCACATCTCTGCATGACACTGTGTGTTTATAGACTGATGACAGTCATTCATTAGCTGTACTGGTTGTGCAGTCTCAGATTTAGAAAAGCTGTTTTTGTTTATCGCTTTGGTGGCTTCAGTATATGCGTGTGTGCGCGCATGTGTGTTTATCATAGTAAGTTACTGATATCTCACCCCCAAACACAAACACACACACACACTTAAAAGTGTCAACAAACTTTATTAGTATGACTGTAAACAATTCAAATAACAGCACT
>JAZGTJ010017792.1:0-11828 GCA_036877575.1 Botia almorhae
TTAAAATATTCTTTTAGATTGTCCTTTCAGAGGCATGTAAATGATCTAACTAAATGTTTTCTTTTATATATTATTTTAAATGTAATTTCTATATTTCTTAAAACACAAATTAAATGCATGCTCATTTAAACCAAAAGGTTAAAAAATATAAATATAAGAAAATTAAAACAGAAGATTAGTCACACATTTCATCTTTCATTGTCTTTCAAAAAGGTTGAAAAATAATACTGTTTAATATTTAATTGTTGTAAATTTAAATTTAAATTACTAGCAGAGCATGTCACCTACACAACAGAAACATTTTCTAATGCATTAATAAATGTCGCCAATAAAATTTGTGTGCCATTATTTTGCAGTTACCCCTCTGTAGTCTTACCCTGAAGTGAAGAAATCCAACTGCACAGAACTCCAAACCGCTCTGAAAACCGAAGAGCTTGAGTCCACACTCTTTTCTAAACACGCCCACAATGCTCTTCAATTAATCTTTTGTATCTTGTTTCATTGTATTAAAATGATTATTGGACCAATCATGCAACCTTTTATCCCGATAAAGTAAAACGGTTATGATCTAGTGCGTTGTATATTTTAAACTTATTAGAAAAAACTAAAAAAAACATATTTCCCTATTTTATTGCTGTAAGTAGTTTATCACCAATTTCTCAATATTACGACAACCTTGACAACTAGATATTTATCAAGGCTAAGGTTGTTATGTTAAATGTTAATCATTTAATTACTTAGTTGCTATCAATAATACATTTCCACAGCAATTTAATGCAAGGACATTTTCCTTGAAAGTGTGCTATTTACATCTGCAGTCTTCTCTTTTAACCATCAAGATCCTTACTTGATACCCTATGACCACATATTTGGGTCATGCATTGTCAAACATGGGCTTTCTATGTGTCATTCCTGGACAGAGTTAGACAAGAATCCATTCTGTTGGACTTGTAACAAATGTGAGTTTGTGAATGAAAATCAGAGTGAACAGTGAATTTACAATATGACAACAAACCATACAGGGTCATAGAACATCCACAAACTGAAATTCTAGCTAAAAATTTTTATAAGAAACAAAATAGACTTTCACATGAATAGTCTTGGTTCAAGTTCAAGTTCATTTCTATAGCGCTTTTCAAAATGGCACACTGTTACAACGCACCTGTACAAATGAAAAAAGATATTCAAAGATATTAAACAGTGAAAACTGGAAAAGTGTAGGAAAGATGAATATCAATCAATCATTGATCAAGATCAATGGGCTTGATCATTGATCCAAGACAAGATCAATGGGGTTGGTGTTTGCCTTCTTCATCTCGGTATAATTAACTAAGGAAATTATGAAAACCATCTGTTACTTAAGATATACATTTAAAATGTTGTATTCAACTTTATAAATGTGTCACAGTGATAACTGGGCAAGTTCTTAATCAGTTCCCAAAAACAGCTGATTTGCAGGTTTTCTTTCATATAAACATTTAAAAAGAATCAGGATGGGGCAGATTCAGGTCAAAAAACAAGCCACACTACAAAGAAACATCAGTCAGAATACAAAAAGGCCTTTTTAACATGTTGTCATAACAACTGACACTAACAGGTTGGGTTAGGGTTAGAGTTTGAAATGACTCCCCGTTTTGTGTTGACAGAACAGTAAGTGTTTGTTTCAAACAGAATTTGTTCACAGCATGAGATAATAGCACTATGGCTAATTATTCAAACAAGATCAATGGGTTCTTTGTATTTATATAGTAGAAAACATTCTAATCTCAGGGAGAAAGTAAACAAATAATTTAAAAATATAATATGGTATTTATACATTATCACCTTTATTTACTCCAAATAAAAAACTCACATATACAAAATAAAAAAACTGAGTAATTAACCTTTATTAACCTTATTAACAGAAAGGGCTAGTGCTCAGAAAGTAGTGTAGAACATCATAGCCAACTGCTGAAAAATCTTACTGCACTGCATTATTTTACAAAAATGATGACAATTGCAGTCATTAACATGTAAATCTAAATCATATATCTAGGAAATGAAGCAGATAAATTCACTCTGATCTTCATTATTCCTGATCCTTTACCTCCAACAAACCCCCTTTTTATGATTTGTAAAAGTAAAACCAGAGAAAGCCATGCTAATGCCATATAAAGTTTAAATCAGTGTGTATGAATTTCAGCCCTTAACAAGATCCATGCTAAAAATAAAACCCTAACAAAGATACCCAAATGGCAGACAAGGGGGTTTGTCTGAACTTCAGTTTACACCTATTTGGACTGTTTCTGAAGCTAACCAGCATAGAGCAAGTAACTGATAAAGTGTAATGATCACTTGGTCAAGATCAGTTAACAAAGCAGATAAAGCATGAACTGGCTGGTTTGGGTCTATGTGCTTTTCGCTTTTTGCACAAACAGTTATACACAAACACAAACCATATCAAGGGATCAATTTATTATGTAAACCAAAATAACAATATTCAATTCTGTCTCTCTCTTTCTCACTATAACTATACACACACACACACACACACACAAAGTAAATATTCCCAGTTCAGTGTGTGTATTTTTATTTTTACAAAAGGACAGCACATTCTCTCTGTGCTTTTACTACAATTGTGTGGTCTTCAATAAGTGGCAGGTCATTGTGAAACTCAGGCAAGTAGAGCCAGTCTCAGACATACAATAAACTCTCTAGCTTTCACTCAACCACAAATCTCGCTCGCAGACTCAAACATATATACAATGATCTCACACATTCACAGGCACACGCACTCACAAACACACACACACAGCACTACACATGCCCTCACAAACTGGAGACAAAGCCCAAGAGGCGACAGGCACAAAGCTGCTGTACAATAGACAATGGATTCCTAGAAGCTCTGTTTGTCCTCCTGTGCTCCTGTTTGAGCAAGGGAGCGTGCCTGTCTGCACGTGGGCGGGTACTGGCATGTTAAAAGTGCATCAGACGTGTCGAGGGCAGTGTCCGCCCGGGTCAGCCATGTTCATTCCACGCATGTCTCCCTCCTCATAGTCATCTGTGTCTGATGAATTTTCATCATTGTAAGGAGCAGAAACTTCACTGACCGAGCACTAATTAGAGAGAAATAAAGAATGGAGGATTCTAAATTTGTAAGGACTATTCAACAAGTCCAAATCCACACACTTTAGCATCCTGGGTGTGGTTAAAGCAGCTTACTTTTGGAACTATCAGAGAGACAATACTGACTCACCGACCGCACCACTGATTCACGGAATGGTGGACACACCATGTGGAATCGTGGGATCGCGACGTCAAACACTTCCTCTTTGTTTTTGAGCCGGTGGAATGTGTAGTAGCCTTCCATGTACTCTGAAGTCGTGGAAAACGTGGTGCAGCTGGCGTACTCGTGAACTTTTCCGGGTGTCATCACTGGAAACTCGCCTGCATGTACCATTATATGCAGAAAGCACCAGTGTTAACAGATCATAAGTGAACGTTCTTAAAATGAAAGGAGTTTTGTGTTGTTTAAAGTTTGGAGATTCTGTAGGAACCCAGAATGAATCCTCATCTTGAAAAACTCTGCATATTTATTACCAGAGGAAAGTTGATGCTTATGAAACAGGGATGGGTCTTACCCACAACACCGGGGCCACGGACCTCTTCCACATTTCCATTTGCGTTTGTGATCTTCCAGTATCGGCTGTCCAGCTGGCATGCATTCTCTGGCAGGGCCGACTTTGCCATCTCAATCCTGATGTATATGGCAAAGATCAAAGGTTGTAGGTTTAACACCAACTTATACGCCTCAGCTCAGATCATTTCAGTATACACTGTTTGATTACAACTAACCATGTCAGCATTTATTATGTTTTCTTCTACTGAGATGCCTATTTTTGTCAGCTGTACTACAAAAAACAATGGATGGCCACTGTAAACATTTCAGAAAGCCAATTAAAAAAACGCTGCTTGAAATTATTGGCAAATAACAAAATGTTTTTTCGTACAAATGATTACAATATAATGTTGATCGCCATCTGCGCAAGCTGTTTAAACAGGCATGAGAAAACACTGAAGCAAAGTTCAATTCTCGCAAAAACAGTCTGACTCAGATTACTGAACTCAGTACCTGATCCTATAGGTGAAGAAAAAGTGTGGTGGATGAACTGAACTGAGCTCTGGCAGGAAGGAGGTAGAGACAGATACGGTGATGTCACCAGTGGTTGCCACGCAACGCTTGTCATGTACATACCTGAACAAACACGAAGAGAAGTAAAAGTGGCACTTAGTTCTTTTATAATAGTCCTTTGTAATGTCAGGTGTTGATATAAAGGAATGGTTCACCCAAAAAACAAAGTCTCATTTACATAATTTTCATTTACTTTTTATGTTCGCTATTTACCATTTATCATTTACTATTCAACAACTTTTTATGTGTAAGATAACAAGGTACTGTGTGGCGCATAGACCACCTGAAGATCTGGTCCCGAATGATGGGGTATTCTCCTGTTACCACATTATCAACATAAGAGGTAAACCACTCAGTAAAGTTTAGGCCTGAAAGACAGACAGATAGAGGAGATCGAATAATCTACACTGGTTCTTGGAACTAAAATGCATTTAATGCAGCTGTTTTGCATTCTGTTACCTGTAATGAACATGTCAATAGCGGAGGGATCTTGTGCCAGCTGATCCTGTGAAGTAAATACATTAAGCAGCATAAGCAAGGGGGGCTGTGATACACAGGAAGACAAGAGCGCCTCTCACTGGTAAAACTGCAACAACGCAAGAAAAATTCCACTCTTTATCTAACACACTCCACGTGCACGAGCAGAATGTTTTTCCTGATGTGCTGAACTGCTTCAGCTCTTATCAGTCAAAACACAGTTTGACTCACTTTGAGAGAGGTTTTTACACAATTTGAGTTAATGCTGTTGCTATCTGGAACATTTCCCATCTGGCCTCACATAACACCTGGCAGCTTTCATATACATGTGCATCAATAAAAACTGAAAGCAATGATCTAACCGGGCACTGATAGAACATCTCATTGCGTGTTCGTCCTTCTGTGCTCTCCAGGGCCATATACTGGCTGAGACCAGTATGGAAGCAAAAAGTGAGGGGAAGACACTGTCGCATGCCCTTCCTCTGCTGAAATCCTCCTGCTGCTGTCTCAATATCCAATAGGTCCTCTGAGCGATAGTGATTGGACAAAGCCATGCTGCCCATCAACCTGTGGAGGAAAGTGATGCATAGTGGCATCACATTAAAGGAAGCATGTCTGCTTGCTTACATAAATGTTATTCCAATAATGCACGTAACAAACAGGAGTATTTAAACACACTGTGTAAATGGTCAAATCATGTTTTAAGGGTTAACAGGCAAATCAAAATAAACAGACAATGCAAGGAACCCTATTTAATTGAGATTTTAAAGTAAACAGGTTTTTCCAGTCTTGACGGTTTTGTTACACAGAAAGCCATGCACACATGCACAAAGTGAAACTGAAGGTATAAATCTAGGTGCGTCAATCAGGTTGTTCCTAAAAATGTTTACGAATTATCGACTGACAGAAAAACACCTTAAGGTGATTACATGACCTTACATTTTGTCCTGTAATGTTATACATTTTGTCCTGTATAAAAAAACAGAAGTCTTACCCAGGAACCACTAGTTTCTGCCCATTGTGTATCCTATAGGAGCAACGATAGTCATTAGGGAGTTTGCAGCCAATTTGAGCCTCAATGGTGTCCAGCTCATCCTCCCTCACTCCCTCTACTCGAGAAAAAAAACACCCCTTTAAAAATATAATTCACATGCCAGAATTGCAACAACATTAGTGCACTTTACAATGACTCCTCATAGCTTTTCACAACATGGATTGATGTGTGAAAGTTCAGACAGACCTTTGAGTGAAGCTATCATTCGAGGGCATTTCTGATTCAGGTAGTTCTTCAGGTCATCCCAGGCTTTCTTAAGAGTGCTGTAATAGTCAATGTAACGGCCCAGATCGGTGTAATACTCCCGAAACAGCTCTTTCCAGGTCAGGCCTCTCTGAGCTTTATCTGTCCTGAAATCAGAAAACTGCCATCAGTCATAAACACTAACAATAATTAGATCAATGCCACTTTTTGATTACATTACAACAGATGTATAACATATATGCGCATAGATATATCACAAATAACATCAAGGGGAATTTACTCTGTTAGAAGCCAGTGCTTTTGACAAAGCCTCTTCCACAGCGGGTTATGGCCTGTCAGCTCATTGAGGCGACGACTCACAAAACTGCAGCTTTACAAAAAACATATCAAAATATTAACGTCACACAGACAAGCATCGCCCCATTCCATTACTGTCAATTTACATCAAGTTATGCACTTTTATCTCCAAACGTATAAAAACAGTGTAACAGAATGTTAGATAATGTCTTATCATAGTGATATCATAGAGATATTTTTGCCGTAGATTTTCTAGATGTCTATCAAAAACGATCAGCACTTGCATAATATAACAAGCTAACTTGCTAGCACTGCCAGCTAACTGTGCAGCGGCTATAGTTTCGCATGCACATTCATGCAACAAGCATCCATGGAACTTGTTTCTTATTCCGCGGACTGAGAGAATAATTCACCCAAAATTGTTTACCTGCTCAGATCTCTAAAATCCAGAAATGACAGCACCAAAAGCAACGGATCGGACGGTAAGTTGTCCAAACTGAGTATTATGGACGTTGCCATCTTGGTACCCTATTCAGAGCCAAAACCCCGCCCCTTCACTGCGATGACAAGAAGGCGTGTCCGCACGCTGCTCTGTTATCAAATAATACGCACATGTTACGGAAACTAAGTGTGCGAATAGGTAATAAACAAAATTGCTTTGGAATAGTTCTAAGATTAATATCACAAAACGCATCCACACCACAAAACGCACCTAAGCCACCTATGGAAAATGGAAATGTTTTAAAATAATCATAAATATTTTATTTGCAATAATTAATCAGTTAAAATGAATAATATTTACCTAATTGCATTGTATGAAGGAAACTTTGAAGTTTTTCCAAGGACGTTTCATTAATATTATTTGCGTTGATTCGCTACAAGGGTTTGCCTTTCGATCACCTCAAGATGGCATCACACATTCATCTTCTGTCTTGCATTCTCAAGGTCAAAGCAATTAGAAATCATTGATGACGAACTATAGGACAGCTCCATCTTTTCAAAGAATAGGGAGGACATTAACGTGTTAACAGTGTTAACAGATATTATAAACCGTTTACAACTAAGACCTGGATACATTATAAAATAATACTGCAATGAAAATAAAATGTCCAATTCATTATTAATAAAATTGTTAGTACATGACATACACTACAGTAGCCTGTGCTGCTGTTCCTCTGTAGGTATTTGTCCTTTAAAAACATGTTAAAAAGGCTTAACATGAGTAGGGTCCTAAATAGCATTAAGAGTTAAATAAACAAATTTGTAATGTAAACTCAAGGACACATGGATGAAGAGCATGACCTAAACTACGTTAGCTTAGTCTCTTTGCTGGCACCAGCTAATAACTATAACATATATGTAATCAGCAAATAGAGATATAAAATATATCATTTTCTTATTGCTATATTTACCTACAATATTTTACCTTTATTGTGCTAAATAAATAGTGTGCGAAAAGTAAAACATGCACAACTAAACCATTCTATGCCCTTCTTCGTTTATGTTTTATAAAAATCTATATAGTGCACACCCAGTGTGTGAAGGTGAGTTCAAGCCGCTCTGACGTTAAAGCTGACGTACAGCCACTCTGGTGATGGTGGTGATGCTGGGGGGAGAGGGGGGCTGCAATGACAAACATATGCTTATTAAGGAGGGCTTGCCAGCCATCTAAACCCCTCCCCTTTCATTACCTCACTTCTGTCTATGTCTTTCTCTCCTTCCCTCTCTCTCCCTTGCTGTCTGTTTCTCCCTCTCCCTTGTTCCTGGCTGAGTTGGGTTCAGACAGTACGTTACACACACATGCTGAAACACACGTGCCAGTCTATGTCTTCCTCTCTAGACCAGCTCTCCCCAGCATCTCCTCTTCTCAATCTCACCATGGAAGCACATCAGTGAAGAGTGGATTGTCCGTACTCTTTTCTCCTGCTCTCTTCTCTGCACATCATTCCGTGTGTTTGCGTGTCTGTTCCTGGCTGGGAATGCTCATGTCTGTGACAGCGCTGTTGGGAGCAACACTAGGAACTGTGTCTGGAGTGCTGACATTGTGTGGTCTCTCACTGCTTTGCAAGAGCTGTAAGAAGGAAAAACTTGAGAGGGGGGATGATACTGACCCAGAGAAAGCCAAACCAAACATCCTTCACACTCTGACACAGGTAAGAATCAAACTTCTCATAGACACATACACACATGGAGAATCAGGACCAGCATTTAGACTTTTAAATACAGACACATGCAAGTACACTTACATGAGCTAGAACACATTTAAGAGGAAACCAAAAGCATCTACAAGGTGACAAACAAGAACACGCTGTACAGATTGTGTGAAATGGATGGATGCTTACATAACACAGGTTAGCTCAGGCTACATGGGTATATACATATATATATATATATATATATATAGTGATGGAGTGATGGAATTTTTAAAAAAGCATGTTGTTGCAGCCCGTTTTTAATCTGTCTATTCTAACTTCTCTTCACTAAATGTCTGATTAGAAAGGAAACAGATTCCAGTTTTATACAGTATAGAAAAAATGTCTCCTTGAGTATCATTTTTGCATGACAGAAATATTGATATTAAACCAGGAAATAACAAAGGACTTCACAGCCTTTAGATGGTTTCCTTTTACAAAACTTTTATAGTGTCAAAGAACATTCCTCAGTTACAAGCAGTTTCTGCCAAATATAACCACAGAAGGAAAGGCGAGGGACATGTCTGATATTATTAGAATGTTATTCAGAGTGATTTTATCACAGATAGTTAGTTTAGAAACGATTTGTACTGAAATTCATACACAAACACAGACACAGACCCACTCGTACACACATACTCAGTACTCACACACACTTCTGTGCCATGTATTTTTGCAGCCAAGCTTTCCTGAACCAGTCCAGAGTCACGACTCACAAAACCATACACACACACAGCTTGTGTGTATTTATATACTCACATGCAGCCTGTACAAGCCAGATTATTTGTGTGCCGGAAGAACAGTGAGAGGAATATCAATGAATAAACCAGACCACAGAGGCCGCACATGAAAATGTAATATCTGCAACAATGTCTTAATTTAACTAGCAGGTCTGATCTCAGCTCCTACTGTCTTTCTCTTTAAAAGAGATGATAGTGATGATTATTAGAGAGAGAGTACAATCTATGTTCTACATTAACATATGCAATTCAATAAAATTCTACAGTGGCAAACCTGTGCAGTAAACGATAGTAGCACATTTGCTGCTGCTGTATAGAGAAACATCATAATTAAATTAATACCGACGAGACATGAAGATAGAGCTGAGTGCTATGTCTGTGTTAAAATCCAGATGTAATGTTCAGCTCAGTCTTATATGAGGCAAGTAAATGTAAAGTAGGCGAGCGCTGTCTCATTGCACCAGTATTAATTATTCATGAAGAGGAAGAGGAAGGCAGAGAATATAAGAAAATTCTTTCCCGCTCCAGCATGGTAACGGCCCACCTAGGGAAATGGAGTGCTCTGCTATTGATTTTTTCATTCATGCTTGCCTGTTTTTTCATGTCAGGCACTTCACATCAAAATCCCAACGAAACGTAACACTCAGCCAGTGGTGAAGCGTCATTCACTGACTCAAATATATACTTCAATCTGTGGTTATCTGTGGATTTTTGTCGAAATTCAAACAGTTTTCTCGGTTTCTCTTGCAGTGAGAGAACTTTAGATTTTTTAAACATTTTTCCGGTTCAAGCTGTTTTTATTAGAAATGTTCTATAATTAAAATCAATGGTTTAATATCGCATAATCAGTATTTTTTCTAAACATTCCATCATCATTATTAAATCCTCATTGTTTTGTTCACCTCTCTTTTTTGTTGTTTAACTCTATTCCTGTGCACGTTTTAGTTCAGTGTGCAGAAATTGACTGAACCCATCCAGCCTCAAGCATCTTTGAAGTTCCCTAAAATATACTGGCCCAAACCTTCCATCCCTTCTCAAGAGGTAACAAACTACAACACGCATGGAGATGCCAGCGACACATCTGCTGCTGAGCTCGACACCTGTAACCAGGCAACAGGATGCGAGGAGGTTTTCTCCCTCCCGCGGCAAGGTGAGAAAATGACAGCTAAAATCTAATGGAATATTTGAACAATAGGGGAGGCTCTAAGGTGTGACCACCACTCCTATTGCACTGCAGTCAATAGGAGAGGTCAGATTATTTTACTTAATCAATGATTTATACCTGAAATACCTGATTACACTATTAAACCTGAAAGTGTAATTTATTTATGGGGATGAATTTATTCTACAGATAGAATTATGTGGAAACAATGTCATATCACCCTCTAAAAGATTAGATTAGGTTTGGCTGATGAACATTGATTTTACTCACAGCGCACAGCTTCTGTTACAAGGAGTAAAGGTTATATAGAACATACCTGTAATAATGAATGACCAAGGCCGCTCTGTCTGAACTTCCACCCACTCAGAAGAAGCAAATTTGCTTGCGTTCTCTAAGGAACTCAGCACGACTGTCATGATTTTCTAGTCTCAATAATGGAAATCATTTGAATGAAAATACTCAAATACTCAGAACTCAACCTACACTCACACTCTTGTCCTTTACATCAGCTTCTACAGATGAGAAACCCTGCACTTCTGAGCAAACCAGTGCCATGACGACAAGTAGCTCCATCCTATATCCCAAATTGCACTTCTCCATCAGCCTGCACAAGGAAAATAGAAAGCTACACATCAGCATTGTTGAGGGTAATACAATTTTCATCTAACTTACTGTACAGTTACTGTACAGAAAAATTCCAGAAGATGATGCTATGAGTCACAAGTGATAATTGCTAATATGTGTTTCAAAGTATATTCAATAACATCTAAATTCTGTATTGTTGTGAAAATGATGCAATATTGTAAATATGTTGGTGAAAATCATTTTATGCTTTTAAGTTTCACAATTTTATGAACTATACAGAAGTGTGATCACATAACACTAATGCATCGCCTCATACAGTATAATAATGGACATATAATATTGGTTTAAATGTCTGAGTACACATTGCAAATTTTAGATTACAAATTTAATGTAAACCTGTAAATAAACAGAACATTTTAGGATTTCTAGTTCACTGTTCAACATTGTGAAATAGGCCATGTTAGGAGATTTCCTTGCCTCCAGTGAAGCACACAAGATTCTCTTTAGGGCATTCTTCAGTCAAGCAGAGATAACATACATCATCATGGGTTTGCCAACTTGAGAGCATACTGTCCTTAAAGCTAAAACAACACCGATTTTTTATGAAAAAGACAAATCATTAAAAAAATGCAAAATAGAAGCTTTTTTACAAATGGACTAAAAGGATTTTTTAAGTCCACTATATTTGTAAAATGCATGTCTCATACTTCAATCCTTTTATGGTACAGCCAGGTGTGTCATGAAATACACACAAAAAAGCAAAGGAGTCATGTACATCTGTTGAGGCGGCAACAGAGAGAGTTTTGATATTTAAAAACCTCTGTGATTAAATCAATGTTTGGGAGAAATCTCTTTCATGCAGCTTAAAGCCTCTTAATCACAGAATTACCATTTCAATTGGCACAGGCGTGACTGATACACATCATTATCGGTAATGAGAGTAAAT
>JAZGTJ010017793.1:0-11827 GCA_036877575.1 Botia almorhae
AAGCAGTCACAGAGTCTAAACCCCCGCGCAGAAATAAGTGAGTTAGAACAGGGCTTCTGGCTCTGTAATAAACCGTTTAATGGACAGACAGGCTCTCCTTGCCTACCTCAGGGTAACACTAAATCCCTCTTTATTGTACTTTGCACAGATGTTAGTGAGTTATCCATTTCTCTAATCACACTGGATGCTGGGACATCCATCTTGAGTTGAAAAATAACCTCTCGCCTTTCTCCCTTTCACAAACATCCCGCGATTCCTCTCTCGTCCCCCGTCTCTCCACCCCTTTAATGTTGGCAGTGAGTCATATAAGGGTCAGTTGCACCAATACAAATAGAATTCAAACAATATTGTGTCCCGGTTTGAGGCTTCATGCGATTAAGAACAGCCCGCGGTCAGGTTTGTTTTATAGGTTATGGCGCTGTTTCAGAGGGTGCTGCATCTGGACATGATATTGCTGAGCGTCTTGTCATAAAGACACACACATTGTCCTGAGGCCTTCGTCGCAATAACGTGATTCGCCAGCAACAATGTCAGATTGTTTTTGAACTCACAGAATTTCATAACAGCTTCACAGTCTGAGCCAACACCAGCAAACACAATTAAGTCATTGATGAACAACAAAGTGGAGTGGAAAAGTAAGTTTGGATTACAGTGTCTATGTGAAGATAAAACGATAAGCAAGGGCATATTTGATTTAACCTGATGTAATCACATTTATTAAAAATCAATGCGGTGAGAAAAGGATAGTCATATCTTTAAAAAAATATCTGGAGTTTTTGTTCTTTCCTTTTTTTTTACTGTAAAATGTCTTGAAGGCTTTGGTGTCTGGCTATTTTGACCTCTGCGGTAAATATTGTGCATTTCTCTATGGCTGTTTTTATGTGGTAACTTTGTCTTTTTAAGTCCAGCTTTCAGTGACACAATATCTTCCCTTCATCAGCCTGTTGTGAGAGACAGGATGTCTATGACACTGAGCATGTGAGATATTAAAAAAGAAAGGAAGAAAAAAGGCAGGGGGAGAAAAAGAAGCGAGACTGATTCGGCATTCAGCAAAACGCAGACGGGTTAAATCTGGAAGCGTGACAAAAATGTGTCCAGTCTAATGATGTCAACTAGTGTTCTCATTGCAGTGCCTTCCTGCTTTCTCTCTCTCTTTTCCTATCTGTGTTCTCATTCTTCTAACTGCTGAGAAAAGCAAAGTTCTGACACAAACACAGTGTCATGTAAACACATCCACTCACCTTCTCCCACCTATTACTGTAATCTCGCTATCATACACAGACAAGAAAATAAACCACTTTTGTGAGAGACATGGCAAAACTGCTTCAAACAGGGTCATATGGACATGTTGTGTCTTTAAGGTAGAGGTTCTGAACCTGAGGGTTCTGACCCAACAGAGATGCACGTGGGGTTGTGCGTGATTTATATAAACTAAATGAAACAGTATATACTGTACCAATATTTTAAATGTCACTTTTTTAAAAAGCAAACTTTTTGACGACATTAGAAGTGACTCTTGTAATAATATTATTAATAATAACAACAACAATAATAATAATAGTTTTCCTGTAGCTCAGTTGGTAGCATATTGTGTTAACAGCATAAAGGTTGTGTGTTTGGTGGAACCCCTGGGGAATATATGTAAGTTGTTTTATATAAAAGCGTCTGCCAAATAAATAACTGTAAATATTAATATTAATAATAATAGCAAACACATATTTGCTGTTCTCATAAAATAATTTGCCACCTGTAAATGTTTAGATTAATTCTATTATGTTGGTGGGCCAGGGTGTGGTGAAAAAGGGTAGGGTTCAGAAAAGGTTATAAACCTCTGCTTAAAGCTCAGAAATAG
Organism: Botia almorhae; assembly: GCA_036877575.1. Taxonomy (NCBI): domain Eukaryota; kingdom Metazoa; phylum Chordata; class Actinopteri; order Cypriniformes; family Botiidae; genus Botia; species Botia almorhae. The sequence continues at coordinate 1,853 of JAZGTJ010017793.1, forward strand.
GTGCTGAGGAGCAAGGACTGTAAGTTGTATAGAGGAGCGTGAGGAAGGGTCACGGGGAGTTCAGAGCGAGTAGATGAGTGATGGCTGTAGAGTGAGGGGCTCTGTTGCCGGGTCTTGTACTTTTCTGTGCTGGCTGATGGGCTTCACAGCAGTAGCCTGAGTCTTGATGGATTGGCAGCCAGTGAAAGGAAATGTTGCCCCTCCCCTCCTCATTATTTTTTTACACAAACACACACAATATCTCTCACACCACCACTATCCCATCATTCCCCCTCCCACTGCTTGAATGAGAGATTTGCCCTTATATTTTGCTCCCCCCTCTCACCACACCAGCACCAGCTGCCCCTGGGCTGCACAGGAGACTGGGGGAACATAGCAGGACGCGAGGGGTAAAGGGTTTAGGGTCAGCGGAGGGGGCCGTCGATAGGCAGTCTGACTGGCTGAGGCTGAGCTTGATCTTGTTGTACCTGGCTGGACACAAAAGGGACCTGGAGCAGCAGGGGTGGGCTGCTAAAATAAACATCAAAGGACTGGAGGGGATGCATAGCGGACCCTTTTGTTGCCTGGAAATAGAGGCCTCCCCTGAGGGGTGTCGGCGCTAAATGAGATGGTCTGTCTCGGGCGTGCTTCCTGGTGAAATATTTTTGATAAATAAATCACAGAACCCTTGATGCGTTAACCGCTTAGCGTCCACCAGGCCACAGAGATAATCGGAACGGTACGCTCTGTGTTTTTTCTTCACCAGCCTTTCTCGCCTGCTGGAATGGAGGAAAGCCGCCGTGACATTAGAATCGCGACTTGCGATGTCTGTTTCCTTTAGAATGCGGCGTACACATTCGGAGTGTGTTCCACCTATTGTTTCCTGCACCCGCTCCCCTGAAAATAACAAATCCATGCTGATGTGTGTCTCTGTCGTGTCAAAACAGAGCCCTGATAATGACATGAACTCAACCCTCTGGAGGTGTCTCTAGGGCTCCCGTGCTCTTCCAGCTATTAGGATTTGTTTGCTTGTTTGTTTTCTGTGTGTAGGGTCCCCATGGATGTGTCTAATTGCTCAACGTGATTGTGTAATATATTCACAGTCAAGGAGAATAGAAGAGGTATATGTGTGTGTGTTCCTCTGTGAGAACTAGTATAAGTATGTCTCATTTGTACCTTGTGATCTAATAAATGTTAAACTGTCAGATAATGTGTTGTGCAACACAAACACAGTGCAACTGTTTATGAAAAAGAAGCAACAATAAAACAAAGGCAAAACCTGCAGGACTCACAAGCTCACAAAGTGTTGTTTGTGCGAGCACATATGTGAACCGCCATGCGTCTTATTTTCATGTACGTCGAGTGGGGGAGGCTTTGTTTGTGTGTGCGCATCTGCCTGTGTGCATTCCACCGATTAAACTGCTTGCGTCTGCACGTCTGCCTGCGCGTCTGCTCGCGAGCAAACGGTTGTGCATGAGATCAGAATGTGTGTGTGCCTGCACGCGTGTGCGTGCACTCAAGCGGTTGAGATGGTGGTGGTTAAGGGAGGGCTTCTGGGTAAGAGATGATTATGCCCATCTGTGGTGAATGCCAGGTGTGCACTCCCCACCCCCACCTCTTCCCTTCCCATTACTCCCCTCCATCCTAGTAACGCTCCACTCCACTCATCACCCTCCATCAGTCTGCTCCAGCTGCCAGGCACCATGCTAACTAGTACCAAGGGGCGCTAGTGTGCATTCGCAGAGCGTACTTACCAGTGAAACCGAAGCAACTTTGCAGTCCATAAAACTGCAACTAGATGAGACACTGTCCAACAGGGCCCAACACCTGCTGTGGTCATAGGCCTCCTTTCTGTATGCTTGTCTTGTGAAAACTCCTATAAAATAAGTCTGAGATAGTCTGGGACTCTGGTGTACCGGCATCAACTGCTGCATCAGATTTTCTGGCTGTTGATTGTTTGTTGCTTTTTGGTCAATTTAGATTCGCCTCACCTACGAAAACAGCGGACTGTGTGTTTGCTCACAGGAGGTGATTTTTGTGATCCTTCTACCGGCATGCATGCAAGATCTGCTTGGTTTGCAATTGCACCCTGTTTCTACAAGGCTGTCACACACACACACACACTGTAGGGCCACCCCACACAGAGAGGACGCGCCTCGTAAAACACCCCTCGACGGGCTAGATTGATCCCCTGGTGAAAATGGGCAATATTCCTACTGCATCGATATCAATAAAGCGTCTGAGGCTGGAGGCAGTGCAGGCCTCCTTTTTGTTTCTCTTCCGTGGTGGAAGAAAAATCCATAGACAATTGATGGTGTCTGGAAGAAAGGCTCTATTGGAGTATATCAAATCAGGCTATCGAAGAGAGGAAAGTTTGCCCTGTAAATTACACTGTTTGCTCCAAGTGCAGTGATAAAGAGAAAGGAATAGGATTCTTTTTTCTGCCACGCACAGGTCGGCATCTCTAGCACTCCTACCATTAGACACCGACTGCTAATATACGTAATGCACGTAGGGTTTAGCTTAAGTATCTTGAACATTTATTCTTGATTGACATTGACTGTCGACTGTGATGTTCTTTTGGTAAGCAAACCTATTTCTGTTATCTCCCTCTCTCCCACTCTGTCTGTCTCTGATTGCAGGTTTAGTGGTGTAGAGGGATGATGCCCTTCACAGAATCACAGAATGCTTTGTAGATGAAATCAGGCCATAATCAGTAGCATAATGAGAGGTGTAATATGTCCCCAGGGGTGGGTGTATCATATTGTTAAAGCCTTTTAGACTATATAGTCTCCATGTACACAATCTCGAACACAATGTGTTATAGCCTTTACAAATGGGCTGTAATGTCCACCGCTGTTACTTTTTTGCATTATATCTCTTTATGTGCCTTGTTGCTTCTCTTTTCAATCTATGTCCTTCCTGCTCTATTAGTAACTAAGCGTGTGACTAGCAGACTATCCCCATGATTATTATTCAACAGAAGCAAAAATACACAGTCTAATTGTAGTCTGGTCCTAATTACACATGGCTTTGTTTTCTAGGAATGCATTTCAAAAGCACATCAAACACTTTTGAGTTGGGTGAAAAGTAATATAGCGGGGAACAAATGCAGACCTACTTTAAGACCAAGTAAATAAAGTCATTATTGGTCTATGATAACGAGAAATGTAAAAAATAGCACCAGATAAAAAAACAGACAGTTTTATGTATGTGAGTCGTGCTTATTATCTCTTATCTTGAGCGTATTAGCATATGCATGAGATTTTTTTATACTTCAGTCCTACAAGCTTGCAAGAAATCCCTCATTGACAAGAATAAGAATTCGATATCAGCAGAATTAAAAGTTTCAAGCTTTAATATGGAAATGATGCACTTGAATCCAAAGTCCAATAATTCAGACCTCTGGTTTTGTACACACACTGATGCGATATTCTTGACACGTGTACATGTGTGTTCTGCATTCTGACAGGTAGAATACTACACACAGCCAGTAAATGAATACATTAATTGGAGGTGATGCTTTGCTACAAATGAGGCGGTTTTCTGCTTCTGCATGAGTTTTTTTGTTTGTTTGACCACCAGTGAACTCCTGACCACCCATATGTGTACTTATACCTGAACTGAATGCGTACAAACAAATATTTTTTGGGATCAGGACAAATGTGTTCAAACTCTGAGGAAAAAAATAATGATTTTATATAAAGGTAATGTGGTAAACAAACCACGCTGTCTCGACCAATAACATTTTGACATTTCTATGCATGACAGATTTTTAGACACCGAAGTACCTCAGCGACTGCCTTTCATTTTTTTTTAAACCACATAATGTCTGAACTGACTTAATTGGATTGAGGAAGGCTGTCTATTTCCAATTTCTCTCTCTCTCTACCCCTCCCTCATTCTTGTTATTTTCTACATCCCCTCAGGAACGTGGAATCCACAACATTCACTTTTGTCTGGTGTCTGTCAAAGAATAAACATCAGATATGAAATTGGAAAGAAAAAGTGCATTCCATCACTGGAAGGATGTACTTCTCTCTTATCAGATATTTGCATCTAAATTGGAGTCTTGCTCTGCCTTTGAAAAGAGCGCCATATTGAGCACACACAGGCTGTATTTCTGACTGGAACATAACAGATTGTTAAATGTCCAGTCACGAATGGTTGTTAGTTTTATCCTGCCCATTCATTCTGTATGAGTATTATGTCTTTTGGCATAACTTCTCTGTTGACATTCATGGCCCACTAGGTGACCTCTGTGGCCTTTTAAATTTACAATGTAGTCATCCATTCTGCCATTGTTCTTTCTGTTCTGTGATGTTTATTAACACTTTTTAACTTTGGAGCATGGCAGACTTTTTAAAAACTTCCCAAGTGTGTGCAAAGTGCTTTTCCAAAAACACGGTGACAATATTTTCAGGTAGGTGCGTTTGGATTTTTGCTTAAAACTTTTTCCCTTAAATGGTTACCTTTAAAAGCTGTTATACTCGATATCTGTTGTATGTGTGTATGTACTGGTATTCACTACGTTGTGGTCATACCTGTGCATGTTATCCCTGTGGGGTTTCCGGAGGTTTCCATAAGGAAACAAGCTTGTAAATCATGTAGTACAATCTTTGTTTTGAAAATCTAAAAAAGCAGAACGTTTAGGGTAGAATGTTTTGGGTAGGGTTAGTTTGGGGGGGTAAAATATACAGTTTGTACAGTATAAAAACCATTGTTTCTATGCAAAGGCCCTATAAAACATGAAAACTCAACATGTGGATGTGTGTGTTTAGGGTCTGGTCTTCCTGGTCCAGTCCTTCTTCAGATTGATTCCATCAGCGCTGCCTCTAATCCACTTACTTAATGAAATACATAATTAACATATTATAATTGCAGTAAAGATGGTTTTGACAGAAATCATTTCCCGTATCTAATACCATAGTAATTTAATCTGTTCCCCACTCCCTAACACGACCCCTCCTGATTAAGTTTTGTCCCTTCATTTTTTGACTCATGGAGAGCGAGAGTCAGTGTGTGTGCGTGTGTGGATGTCTCTCCTCTGCCTAGTTTATCATGATTATTATTCTCGATTGTCCCTGTCTTTGATTGATTGACAGGGCTGTGGTGTGCAGATGGGTCATGTGACCTGGCAGATGGCGGAGAGGAATGAGCGAGCAGTTTCCCTCCTTGTGTGGTCTCCCTCTTCTTCTTTTGATATGTTTCATAAACAGAGTATTACAGAAAGAGCAAAGAGAGTGAGCAAGCAAGGGGAAGAGAGAGAGGAAAAATACCTTCTAAATTTGTCTTTATCTCACCCAGTGCTATGGGGATAAGATAAACCCTGTGTGTTTTATTGCCTTGTGTGAAAACCTCAAATATTTTTAACAACTTTTGATACATATTTATCAAATGAATTATTATGAATTTACAAAACAATAATAATAAGAAGAATACCATGAGAAAATAACAGCAGTATGAATCACACTGCTGTGAAATGTTGCAGTGTATTTGTAATTGAGCAGCTGCTGTGCTGTGTTGTGGAGCTGCCAGAGTTCAAGCAGAGAATGGGTTTAAATCTTAAAGCACAGATAGAGTAACAATGAGTGATTATTGCTCTAAAGAGCTGCAGGCTCCAGGGATGTCTGTAATGCCATTACCCACTACATCATCTATCCTGGCCAATAGGCAACTGACCCCACACTGCCCCTAGGTCACAGCAAGTTCAGGAGGTGGAAGTGCTGAGGCGTTAGGTAACACACTCAATGAAAAACATAGATCGAATCTTCCATTTCTCCTTTTCTTTAACTCTCTCACTCTCTTAAACACAACACACACACTCATATGTGCACACACACACTTCTATGTGGTTTATGAGGACTCTCCACGAACATAAAATGGTTTTCATACTGTACAAACTGTATATTCTATCCCCGAACCGTACCCCTAAACCTTACCCTCCCTTTTGGCATTTTTGAATTAACAAAAAAGTCACCATTTATTGTTTTTTAAGGGACTAAGTTTGTGAGCTATACACTTTGTGTATGTTTACATTGCTATTCAACATTATGTTTACATTGTAATACACGTCATTATATACATTTGTGTCCTCGCAAACCACATATTGTCCCCCACACACACACACCTACACACACTTCCCCTTTCATACTTTCACTGGATTCAAACAACAGCATCAGCATAAAGCCCACCCAGCAACCTGAGACACATGATGAAATGTTGTCCTGTTGATCAAAAGGCCTGTTCTCATCTCCTCTTCATTGCTTGTTTGACGGAGACTGATGCAGTCAATAATGACATTAATCTAATCCAGTAAGGCACCAGACATGCATTAGTTACTCTTATGGAGATGCAGAACAAAAGCAAGGGACTAATAGATGTGATGGTGGGGGGGATCTGGCTCTGTGCATGTGCACTCGCAGAAACCAGAGACTTTGGGAAAGAAAAGAACGATGGAGGAGGGGAAATGGAGTCTGTAAATGTGTCCGTGTTAGCAAAAGAAAACGAGAAAGAAAGAGGGAGCATGTGAGAGAAAAGCAAGAAAGACTGTGTTGAGTAATGAGCACTGGGCTCCCAGAACAATCACGCTCTCCATTTTGTAGTGTGTTTTCACCTGATGTATTGTCTCTGTTGAGGGAAGCCTTGTAATAAGACCATTTGGGCCCCTCATTTGTGCGCATTAGAGGCAAATATCTTACAGTGCCCTTAAAAGAGCCTGGAGGACCGGAGAAACAGAAGTCCTCGTGCTTTCCGAACAGGTGACGTGAAAAAGAACAGTCTCGATCTGATAAAGAAAACAAGAGCAAACCACTGCAGATTTACAGATTCATCTGTCCCAACCTCTCCAGCTACGATTATTTTTAGCAGGTTGTATAATTTCTGATTGTAGACTTACGAGACGATAATCAAAGCGGCTTGATTATTACAGTATATTATGTTCTCCCTGACATCTATATCAGAAGCGAGAGCTGAATAAATCCTGAGAGATTTGCTGTGTAGTCTCTTCACTGACTGGCACATACTCGTCTTTTGATTACGCACGTGCTGTGCGACTGGACTGAATTGAATTTGTGTTCGTGTGTGTAAATAGGCCATCCGGGCACGTGAGGGATATGACAAGATGAAGAGGCTTCCAGAAGCATCAGCAGAAGCAGCGTGGAAAATGATTTTAATCAAACTCACACCACTTATCCGCGCCAGCAGATGGAGGAGCCAGATTCTCTTCCCTTAAGCTAAAGATGGCCACCTGAGTAAAAAATGTGTAAAACTTTCCAGTATGCTCATGCTTTCTTTTGGCTGAAAAGATACAATTTTGTAACAAAACTGCTATTCTAACTGTAATTCTAAAGAAGGAAATTTGGACGAGAGTCATCCCAAGCATGCTGATATATATTGATGATCTATATTACCGGAAGGCTTTACTGGTTTGTATCACTCTGCCACAGTCACCATTAAAAAGATATTACATCAGCGTTGGCTTATTATGGAACTAATTTTATTATCTAAAATAGACAGATAAATATACAGACTTTTGAAATGAATAGCCAGGAGGAAGCAGGCAGGTTCTTGCTCTCTTTCAATCACACACTACCATTACCATATAACTATTCACACTCTGACATAATACCATAAATACCGTGGTCAATATGAATGTATCGTAACTGTGATTTAAGCATAACATAACCCACGGCTTCTCTTTCAAACATGAGTCACTCTGATTCATTCACTGTGCCGAACACACGCACATAAACATATTTACATAGCACCTCCTTTGTCAGGGTCACACGGTGTTTCAGTTTTTCTTCAGTTCAGAGACAGGAGGACATGTGCGAGGAGAGACGGCAGTTAAAGCAGGAGGTGGGGGGAGCAGGATAAGGACGCTCTGAGTGGCAAGCGTACACGAATACCGCCACATCAACTGCCAATATGTTTGGAGGCCTTGGTAACAGCATGTGGTCTCTGGGGAGAGCTGCCGCAGTTCAGGAGAATATCAGACGGAGAGGAAAACAATTTCTGGTGCCAATAATGCAGCACAGATGAAAAATGTTTTAATATTTGCCGCTGCTTTATGGCAGCCACCGTGACAGTGATGGAGTCAATGTCAGCTTTTTCCTTTTAAATGTCAAGCTCTGTCTCTGTTCACTCTCAGTGTGTGTGCGCTTTGTATGTGTGTGTACACGCATGAAAGAATCCCTGTGTAGCACATGTTGATATACACAAAAATGTATGTGTATTATTTTGGAGTGTGTTGTTGTTGTGTGTGTGTGTGCGCTATCAGAGCAGCTGGCAGAGTTCACTCTGCCTCTCTCCATTGATCACACAGGGATTTTTTTCACATTATTCAGTAATAGCGCACATGCCCAGTGCCCAAATCCACAAATGTCTTTCCCTCCGTAATGAACGATTTACCCCCCAAACGCCCTCATCACCTCCCATCTCTGCAATGTTTTCTCTCTCTTTCTCTCTCACACACTCTCTCTCTCAGTAATCATAAAGCCACTCTTCGCTGTCAAAGAAGACACTTGTCTCAGCAGCTTTGTTTTATTATTTATTTTTAATTAGTTTTTATATGCGACAACGATGGAAGGAATTAATTAAGAAACACAGCACGGTTAATTATATATAATATAAACTGTGCACATACATAATAGCTACAGTATCTAGTAACTACGTAACCATATCATGGTTCAATCATTACATCACACACAAAAGGCCGCCCACGTATAACCTTGTGACCTAATTCACATGTAAATAACGCATTAAAAAAGCTTTGACCTCTTCCTGAACCATGACTCCACCCAGTCCCACATGACCCAGACATGCACTCAGTCAGCAGGAGAAGTGAATTAGTCTTCTATTGTCATTCAACCCACAGCCCAGCCCACTAAAAAGAAGCAGTCATCTCCTACTGACAGGCGGCCCAGGGAGCGGTCATCAACGCTATACTAAAACCACAAGGTCAGGCAGAGATCAGAGTCAAACTGATTCCAGTTCACTATCAGCATTTACATGGTCCTTTATTGCCAGGGGCACAAATATTGGCTCAGTGAGCAAGAGAAACAGTTGTACGTATGTATGTATTTATGTGTATATATATATATATATATATATATAAGCATAATGTAGTAATACATATAAAACATGTATTTCTACATATAGAAAGTTAATTAATTTTTATATTTATATACATTCATATATACTTTTTTGCATAACTGTTTGCTAATTCTAAGATAAAAACTTTTTGAGTGAGATAAAAAACAATAACTTTCTATAGTTCTTATATGTATAATTACATTATGCTTAAAAATGAAATTCACTAAAAAATTCTTAAAACTATTTATCATTGAAGTAGTTCACATGTTCTGTATGCTATATTTAAAGTCTTTTGAAGTTTAACACTGTTTTGTTATTAAAAGTAATTATAAAGGTTACCATTACTAAAATAACTGTTAAAATTGTCAATCATTACCACTGATATAACTGATATGTTTTTGGCACTATTACATTTTGCTAAGCTAACATGTAAAAAGTTAGACACTCATTCCCTTCAAAATGAACAAAAAACAAAATTCTTGTTTTTCGAAACTTCAGCCCTGTCTTCACCTTTTTCTTCTGAGCCCAATTAAGGGCCTTAATCAGCTAACGACTTTGGCGCGGCCCGTTAGAGGGGAATTAAGCAGGTAGGAAGGATGAGGGTGAGGAGGAAGGCAAAATGCTGAGGAGACTGTTTGAGTATCTCTGGTGTAAAATTAAAAAAGAAAGAAGAAGCGATTAAACGAGAACAAGCCAGAGCAGAATGAGTGCTAGCGCTCTTGAGGCACTGAATTAGCCCATCACACACAAACAAACACACTCTCAAAATTAATATGGTGAGCCTCCACAAAGTGACAAAATTAAAACTGGCCTGTTTATCAGAGCAAGTGAACTTCTGGAAAGAAATGCATTTTGGTCGATATTTATTCATATAACACTTATAACACGTATAATTTTTGT
>JAZGTJ010017794.1:0-11826 GCA_036877575.1 Botia almorhae
TGTTAGTCGCTCCTCCAGCGATGAAACATGATCATTTCTGAGGTGAACATTATTTCTCAAACATGTGAAGGTTTATAAACCCTGAATGACTGATTTGGAAAAGACAGAGGCTGTTTCTCTGACCACAGAGTCATGAGACAGGAAGTGTGTCGAGTCAGAGGTCCGGAGACAGAGCACTCATGTGGTGAGCGGGTCAGACTTTGGACCTCTGCTCTCTCACCGGATTCCCTGCATTTTGTAAAGGTCTAAAAAACGAACAGCAACCTGCTTTGTTCCTCTATAACAGCCCATCTCAACACACACACACACTCTACACTTGAGGTTCAACACAGGAAGAGCAACTCTCTCGCTGCTGGTATGCAGCTCTGAATGGAAGCTCAAAGTTTCCATGAAACCCCAAATTTATTAGTAAATTAATTAGCAAATAAATAATCCACATTAGTTCTATGAAATAAACTCGACAGGTGGGATTGTCTCTAACTGTGGAAACTTTGTAACTTTGTATGTATGACACTTCTCATATTATTGCCTCTCTGTGATGAATCATTTGATTGTTTTCGTTACGTCTGTAAGTCTCTTGTAAAGATAAACGCATTTACTAAATGAATGATTGTAAATGTAAAATGTTCAGTGAAAAATAATGATGTTGTTGTTTCGATCAGACAGACTGAAGAGGCAGGCCGCTCCAAACCTCTGGCGCCGATCGGTACACATACTCTAAACGGGGCTTTTTGGATCCGGCCTGGAAACAACCTTAAGAAAACAAGAGCAAGAAGCACATGCGGTCTGAAACAATCTAAAGAAGTCAGCTCATACCTTCAGTCCTGCTGAACAGACACAAAACGGTACAAATTTTGGTTTGGATGCGGAGGGGTGCAGATGGAAACCTGTGCGACTCGTCTCGTTCATCCAGGGCAAAACAGTGTGTGGTTTTCCTGTCTGAGATGTTTCAACATCTTTAAGTGCTCCTCAGACACGCAGCAAATAACCACATGATACGAGAAACAGTTTAAGACCAGAGCGTCGAGCATGTGTCAAGAAAAGTGATTTAATCGATTATGTTTATGGTTTACATTAACGTCACACAGCATCAGCACCATTATGTTTGTTATGAAATGTGTGAGAACAAACGCGCGGTTTTATTCGTGTGCGTCACAGAGGATAATGTTTGATGTACAGCGAGTATTTTGCAGAGATTTTGAGTTAAGTGTTTTTTCAAGAGCAACTGTATGACAGTGTGATACATTGTTTACATTTATCTGTAACTCTAAATGAAGATGTAAAGAAAGCCTTCAGAGGTTCAGGAAGCGAGAGAGAGAGAGAGAGAGAGAGAGAGAGAGAGAGAGACAGAGAGAGAGGTGAGTTATAGTAGAGATGAAGGTACCGTGGTGTTCTGGGTGGTTGCAGTTCAAATGGCTCTCTGGGAGTGTGTGCAAACGATGATCTTTTCTAAATACAATGTTATCTTAATCGTAAAGTTTTAGTGTGAGACTGAAGTGCTGCTTTTCCTTGATGATCTTTGCAGATTCACTGACAAATGTTCAAAAGCTCTGAAAACGCCACTTAAACACTTAAATGGAAGATTCCAGAGTTATTCCCCAACCTCTATCCTTCACATTTCCTTCCACAGCGGCCAGAACGCCGCAGCTTTCCATATTCTGAACTTCAAATCATCATTATAAAAATGATTCAAATCAGAAAGTCAATTAAGATTTAGATCCCAGTCAAAATGGAATTCATCTGCCTCTACTCCACACAAATAAACAGGCACTTCAGGAAATCATTTAGCAACTAATAAAAACTGTTGACGTTTATTCACTCTCACGGCCTTTCCAAACTTGAAAGACTTCTGAGGAACACAAAAGCAGAAAGCATCTCCACACGACGAATGACAACTAATACTGTCACACTCCAAAGACACAAAATAACAACCATATCACTAATCTTCTAAGATTCATATTTCTGAGTGAATTCTTTCTTGAACTACAACACAGCAGCTCACAGACTGACCTTCTCTAAACACCTCTGAACTGTTTGACGCTCTTTCAGAGAAAACAGGTTCAACTTTAATATGTGACACAAACTCTGTGTTCAGGACAACACGTTCACACCATCTCAACACTCTTCAGAAACAGCAGAACAAACAGCCCTGATGTGCGTCGAGAGGGTCGTAAAAACAGGCTACAACATGAGAAGGGCTCGATCCAAACATCTTGAGTGCATTAGATGTTGCGTGCCCGGTCAGGAGAAGAGGCCCCCAGGAGGGGAGAAACAGCCAAGAGCTCCACTAACCAAACAGATCTTCTGTGTCTAGAGACTCTGCTGTCATATTTACACAATCCCTGATCTTATCTGGAGAACGATGAGCTCGGCCCCAATAAAAGATTCTTCAGGAGCCATTCTGGGTTTACACCAAATTCTGTTTCCAAACGCTTCCTCTGAAACTCAAAATGATTTCTTGATATTTAGATTTATGCATCTGACCACGTGTGTGTATGGATTCAGGCAAGAGTGTGTGTGTGTGTGTGGTGTATTTGTTTGACTGTGTGTGTGGGTGTGTTCTCTTACCTCAGCAGTGAGAGACTGAGGTTTCCTGTGCAGGCTTTAATTTTGTTTTGGGCCTCCAGGTGGGTCATGCCCTCTGTGGCGATTCCATCGATGGACAGAACAATGTCCCCCACACTGATCTTAGCTTTAGCGGCTTTTCCTCCATCTGTCAGCTACACCAAACACAAACACACACACACACACAAGAGAAGTGTTACACAAAGATATTTTAAAGATACAATGCATCTTTAAAATAAAGCATTTTAAGAACCTGGTAAAACACAACTCAGGTGCTCAGGTCGTGGTCAAAAACACTTTCGTAACATTCACACACAGTTGTGATTCTGAATCTTACAGTGTAATTCTGTCTCACAGTGTGAACAGAGAAAAAAACACTTTAAAAATCAAACTGCGAACAGAATTAGACAGAAGCAGCCCAACACATGAGTGATGTTCCAGTGACCTTTGACCCTCCTGACCTCACCTGAAGAGATTTCGTGAAATGATGAAAAAAAATCAGCTAACCTTTGATGCTGAAGTGTGGCAAGACGTTCACTGGATGAAATACCACCAGCAGTAGAGGGGGGCTTTTATTAGGGGCTTTAAATCTGTTGCTTGGAGCTATGAGACAACGCAGTGCCGTTTGCCTTATCAGATAAGATTTGACAGGCTATTAGACTCAGACAAATGAATGATTCTTGTACTTGTTAGTGTTGGGTGGTTTATGATCTTGTCTGGGCTAATAAACAGCTCAATAGCTCACCAACAACAGCCCATAACAATTGTTATGTTAATCGTACAACCTGAGCTGGTCTACCAGAGCTCAAAATGGGCTCTACAGACATGTTTACTGAGAGAAGCAAACAGTGTTTTTGTGTTAAAACCCCTGATCTGATATTTGTGTTCTGATTTTCAGCCTCCCTACACAGTATTCACTGTTCCCTATACCCTCAGCAGACAGGAGACATCAGTAAAAGTCAAATTCATTAGATACTTTTTATTCATTTCCAGCAACACATTAAAACATAGACACAAGTTGTTCCTCCTCTGTGGTGCAAGGCATTATGGGTAATTTTAGCACACTTTAATAGTATACTGTACTATCTAAGCATTTTCATCACACTCTGATTTTGGCCACACTAATTCCAACCCTGAATACTATTAAGGATGGTAGTCTGTGAAATGAGACACAGCCACAGAGCTGCTTCAGATGTCTGGACCGGAAGAGCTCAACATGATTCATGCAGATGAACGTTATAAATTATGCAACCATGCATGAAGAATATAAATCACTCAGCACTCCTGCGGTTCACCTCACATCACATCTGCTAGGTAACAAGAGTAAACTAAACTAGTGAAGTATCTACACGCCTCCTGGTTGGTTAAACCCGTTTTATTTTATCAGTCCTTACACTGTCTAGGGACATTAGTCAGAATGACTAACACATTGCTGACTTCACATATTAAACTAGAATAGAAAGTAAAGTAGTGTTTTAACAAGGTCTTTAAGATCTTAAGACTAGTGAAGTTAAAGATCTGGGTGTGTAATCTAAAGGTTTAAACTGTGTAAAGGTTTAAAGCATTCAAGTGTTTCCTGAGAGAAACCTTTGGCTGGATGTTGTCACAGTTTAGATCAAAGACTCTTCACACGGTCAAAGTGATCTTCTCCACCATGGACAACAAAGAACAGAAAGCAAGAGGCTACAAACACAGCTTTGATTTCAGACTCATTGAATAAAAGCAAAAGTTCTTCACTTTTCTGCTTCACACAGAAACACAGAATAGGTGAAACATCCTCAAAACATCAGTGATACCTAAATCGCCAAACAGATCTGTGTCATCAGATCTGTGTCATGCTGCTTCAGTCTTTCAATGTGTTTAGTGTTCTTTAGATTAACATGCACTGATCAATCACTCATCATAACATCACAAATGTATATTAGGAATGTAAGCAGAGGAACAGGAAGTCATTCATTCTGATATGAGCAGTGAAACATGTCACGTCACCACATCACTTTTTCCAGCAGGAACTACACACAACTCTCAGATTCCTGAGCACAAATCTGAGCGAACAGCTCTGACAGTCTGACAGTGACACACACACACACACACACACACACACAATCACACATAGCTGCTCCTCAAAGCTGGTGTGATGGACCACAGAGACCCCACCACATCAGAACAAACACAGCCCAGCTGTGGGGTCTTCAGAAGGTCAGAGGAACATTCTCAAAAACCTCCTGAACACATGCAGACACACACATTAAAGAAATGTCTTTCATTAGCACTTTAACTAAAACCTCAGCTTCATAAACCTAAAGCCAATGTCCCCAGAGAACAACTCCACCCAAACTCACAATATATCACACGACACATCACAGCTTTGCCTCATTTTCTGTTGTTGTTTCAGCCATCTTAATTACACGTCTCTGTTCCAAACCCTGCTGACAACACATGAAACGACTCGATACTGTAATATTTCATACTATTATAAGCATAAAAATAACACTCAAAAGCAAAACATTTTTACTTGAACTATTTTTAGCCATTATTAATTGACAGTGAGTTAATCATTAATATTCATCTTGCTTCCTTTGGGAACAGTATTAACGTCTAGAGCACAACATCTGAGTGGAGACATGAACATGTTTCAGAGTGACACGTGCGGACAGCTGGGGACTGAACTGTGGACTGGCCTGTGTTCCTTTGAACGCATTTGATCCCACCTGAAATGAGACAAAAAGGACAAACATTCTTTGTTTGGTATTAACTGAAGCCCGGCTGCTTTTCCTTACATGTGTCTGGCAGATGAGACTCTCTAGAAAGCCAAATGAATGAGATCTTTGCCCTCTTCCACTTGGCAGACGGCTCGAGCCCGCAGAAGCCACGCTGGTGGAAAGCTGCCGTGCTTCAAGGCGCTGGTTTTATGTCGGGCAGTAAACGGTAATGACCGGTTGCTGGGCTACGATACCGACAGTCTGTGGTCATTGTCCTTTTATAGTCATATAAGGGTCTTACGTCACACACACTCGCTTATCACAGCATGAGTTCCACGAAACATCTCAACAACAGAGCAGAACTCGGAAGAAGCAGCTGACCACAGCTCCTCACCTCAGCCTTCATCACATTACCAGTGTAAACCACAAAGAAATCAGGAGTCTAATGAAACAATTACAGAAAACTGTCCTTTAAACTTGGAGTCACTCCGCCTGTGTTCTATCGCCTGACAAAAATCAGCAGCCATGTGATAAATTATAAGTCTGACTGTATGAATAATTACAGAGCAGCAGTAATTCATCAAGAGAAATGCCACATGTTGTTAAAGAGAACACAAACATTCACTTCAGTTCTGATGTGGACGGCAGCCAAACGTCTTCATCTGCGTCTCCACAATTACATTCATGAACCGCAATCACACAAAATCAAATTGAGCTGAAATGCCCCAGAAAAATACTTGATGATAAACCTACAGATCATCATTATCTCCTCAGAGTCTGACTGAACCCACATCATACCTCACTCTCCTGCACCACCACAACAGTGTGTGTGTGTGTGTGTTTATATCTGTCTGTACATGTGTGTGTTTATGTCTAGTTGTGCGTGTTTGTCTGTATGTTTGTGTGTGTTTATATGTGTGCCTTTCTGTTTGCGTGTCTGTGTGTGTTTATGTCTGGTTGTGTGTTTGTCTGTATGTTTTTGTGTGTGTGTTTATATCTGTTTGTACATGTGTGTGTCTCTGTATGTTTGTGTGTGTTTAATATGTGTGCCTTTCTGTTTGCGTGTGTGTGTGTGTGTTTATGTCTGGTTGTGTGTTTGTCTGTATGTTTTTGTGTGTGTGTTAATATGTGTGTCTTTCAGTTTATTGTTTGACCTCAAAACACAAAATGATGTTAACATTCAGTCAAATGACTCAATGTCCTCAATCTTATTGTGTAATAAAATCTGTGATGTAACATGTATTTTTAGGACAAAATGTGTCTCTCCCAATTAAATTTCAGTGAAACACCTGCTTCACCCCAAATCTGCATTCTTGAAACGCTGGACACGTATGACACAACTATTCACTGAGAAATCTCTCTCTGCTCCTTATAAGGCAGCCGAAGAGAATTTAACGAGCACCCGCCACGACTGTCTCCAGCGAGCAGACGTCTTAAAAATAAAGAGCAGAAGAGCTTCACTCACTGAACGCTGATGAGAGTGACGCCTCAGCATTTCAACGGTCTTCACTGAGGTCCTCTGGGAAAAGTTTCAACAAATTACAGTCTGAAAGTGGTCTCAAAATATCGACCGCAAAATCAGGCAACAAAGTATCTGAACACTACGATAAAGATTAATGGAGAAACATTCCACTCAATGTTAACTTCCAGAAATCTTTTCACCGTTTAAAAAGGAATGATTAGACAAAACCTACTGTAACCCATCAGTGTATTTTTACTCTTGTGAAACTACCACATGACAGATGTGTCACATGTCTTTAGCTAATAAACAGCAACATGACATTTATTGTCCAGTCGTTTTTCAGAAGTTTCTCATTCAGCATCAGCAGCAGATTCTCAGAAACATCACTTACGACTAATCAAACGTGAGCAGTCTGTGTTCAGAGTGACACGCCATGATCTGAGCGCTGACAGACGTGTGCCTGAGGCCAAACATCTCAGATCCACTTCCATGACAACACAAACAAAACAGAAGCACAACCAGAAGAAAACCACAAATACAGTTAGAAAGAGACCGATTTTATACATGACTACTGGAATGCCTGTCAAAAAGTTTCATAATGAATTAAAGTTTAATTACAAACATCAGCTGTACTGTGATTTTACACACACTGAATGTGTGACTGAATGTCTCTGGTGATCTGGGGACATGAACCAGAGTCGCAGTACAGCAGTGACATGAGAATGTGCAGAATTAACACTCCCTCAACACCAAACCCGGGTCAAGAAATCTCTGGTCTCTGGCAAGAAAATAACGGCAACATAAGAAAGAATTTGCAGGAATACAGCGCTCAAGGCGATAACAGAGTTGAGCAATGAGCAATCTGTCTGTCCACACTTAAGACTAAACCGCCAGAGTTAGAAGAATACTTGACTGAAGAGCAGAAAAGCAGGAAACTGTCAGTTCAAATGGAAGAATGCTAAAACACAATAGCGCTTCATGCTAACGCTAAATCTTTATTTCCTTTATCTCAAGAGTCAGAAGTGTATGAGCGCGAGCTTAAACTCAGGTTACATCCCCTCCACTATCATCCAGCGTTCATACACCGAACCCACACAACCCCACTGAAGTCATAAATCAGAGAGTGACACGAGAGATGAGCTTTCATTCAGTTCCTGATTTAAAACAGATCACACCACTATAAAACTGAACCTTTTATAGACATAAAGATCATACTGGCAGTTTATTAGCTCTGGCATTCATAAAAACTATCTGCACTGTTAAACTTCTCTCCTTCCCTGACGCTTGGGATACGTGGACAGGTACAAACTCGACACATCACCTGATCACTGATCCAAACAACTGGATCCACTTCACTTAACAACTCTGTGTAGCACAAATGATGCAGGTCGAGTTACACACTTTAAGTTAAAGGGTTTCATGAAATAAGCTACAGTAATCATGATGCTTGTCTTCGTAAACACCACTAAGTAGTGTCACTGGAGTCCAGACATCAGGTCATCTCATTCCTGTCTCATCTGGACCTCATTTTCAGACTCATTTCCCCTGATATCATCTGACACAGTAAATTACATCTGAATGGATGATTTTTGGATGCGGATGGCACATATACAGAAACTCTCACAGTGTTTAATAAAGACAGCATTTTCTCATAACCATATTTGGTATTATGGATTTGAAAAAGAAAGATTCAAGAGATTTCCTGATCAAAGAGAAAACACAGAGATTGAACTGATCAGAAATCAGTTCAGGTTGAAAGAGAAATGTGACCTTCTCTAACGCAAGCGGTAATAACCTGCTGGGCAGCTTCTCCGTTCCTTCATCTGGACTGAATATCTCAGTGATTCAGAGTTCATGGCAGTTGAGCTCTTTCTGTGAAGGGAAAAGATGAAACGTGAAGAGTCTGAAACGTCTGGACAGTGTGCAGACTTCAGATTGTTGAAGTATTAAAGATTCTCGACAGTCTTTTGCTGCTAATTCATCTGACAGACGCCAAATCAAGCAGAAGTCAAAACATCAGCGAAACCAGTTCAGAACTGCTTCCCAACACCTCAAGCACACGTCTTCACCTTCTAAATGTTGTTTCTGGTGGACATTTTCACTGCCCTCCTCACAGAGGTACGAGTGAATAACTATCAGAATCATCCACATAAAAACTGTCTTTGTTCTTTCTTTGTTCTTTGCCGACGACGTCACACAAATCACATTCCAGTCAAAAACACACCTGACAAGAATCCATCCACAAACCAACAGCAGATTGATCGACTCCAGACAAACATCTTCCTGTGATTTATTTGTTCTCATCAGTGTGGTCTGTCTACATGTGGAGAGAGAGACTGACACTGGCTTTGGGCGATCAACACCTGCACCAGTTAGCTGAAACACAAGGGCAATACAGAGACAGACAACTGCCAGAATCCCATAGAAGCCACCACAGGAGTTTCAGTACTGGAGACCTGAAACCAGTTTCTATTATAAACTCTGCATCAATCTCCATTCATTTCAAACACAGTCACACATTTCAAAAGTGTCCAGAACTGTTTCACTTTAATTCTACATCTTCAGGTTTGCCACAGAAGTGTTTAAGGCAACCATCTGGATTTATTAAAAACGCTCAACGCAACACGGTGCAATTATTTAGCGTTGCAGCAGGTACTGTATGTGTTTCTAACATAAACTCTCACCCAGCAACTGCTCCACTGAACAGCTTTGGAGATCTAAAATAGCCCTGTGGTTTCTCTGACTGTTGGTGTTATAATTGGGCTCTGTGTGTTTGCTCCCAAAAATGACAAGTTAGAAAGTGCCACAAAACATCTACGTACTCTAAAGTCGAAGCCACAGGCTTTCATTTGCCGAAAGCCACAGAAACCTTTCAGTGGAAGCATTCTGAGCTGTGGGGGCTGTCCGCCAGCACACCAGAACTGACAGAATGCCCAGTCACACCACTGGATCCTGGACAGGCCAACAACTGGAGCAAGACCTGCAAGGTTCATACTGAGCGGAGAATGTTGCCATGGAATCCCTCAGAGAATTACCACGGCAAATGGTTCTGTAGAGTATACTGCCAAGCTCAAAGAAGGACAAAAGACCTTTATACAACTCCATATGACTCATGGCCTATTCCAGACCTTCTAAGCTATAAAAAACAAGAGAGCCATACTGCTGGAGCGACATGAGACTAAATCATGACAGAACCTTCATTTTTAGAGGAACTATTTCCTAAATGTACATTCTCTGGAAACCTGAGGCCGATGGGGCCCACTGGAAGGCGTTCATCTTAAAACACTTTCTGCTTATGTAAGTCTAGATTATTGTTCTGGATGGAATCTCGATTAGCACAATACACAGTCACACACATTTAACACGTGAAATCCAATCACCGAGACTAAACGCTCCGTTCTTCAGCTACAAAGACATTCCAGTCTGTCCTGTGTGACATAAGCATGCTTGTAATGTGAAGTGAGGTTAAAGGAGCCATCAGGGAATAAAACAGAGTTCAGCACAAGTAGACAGCTAAAATTAGAGACG
The DNA here is from genome assembly GCA_036877575.1 of Botia almorhae. Classification (NCBI taxonomy): domain Eukaryota; kingdom Metazoa; phylum Chordata; class Actinopteri; order Cypriniformes; family Botiidae; genus Botia; species Botia almorhae. The sequence goes on from JAZGTJ010017794.1 coordinate 10,258, forward strand.
ATTTGTTCAACGTGAATATCAAATGTCAAGCGGACACAAAGCAGACAGCTCACTGAGGTTTAGGGGGTGTGAAGACAGAACCTGGACTGAAGCAAACACGGTGAGAAAAATCTATCCAAGCGTGAGACTCACAGAACATGAATGTGTGTTAACGACACACAACTGAACTGTGAACGTGTGGCTGTGATGTCACTGCTCAGTGTTAGCAAACACGAGGCCTTTGTAGATGAGAGACTTAAACATTTTCTGCTTCCTTCCCCTGATAATCCCTGCTGGACATCCCACAATTCAGCTGTCTTAAAACCCAATGATCTGCTACACTGAGGAGAACATATAAGTGACTCAACTCACAATGCAAACCAACAAGACATTATTTTTATCTGCTATCAAGCTCAGTACAATCAGTACAATTTCAACTACATATATCAATATAGCTTCTAATTAAATGGAACGTAATGCTGTCTAGACAGGTTTTGTAAAGAGTTTCTACTGTTTGTCAGCACATGCCCAGCTAAACAAGCCCAATCCAGTTTCTCACATGAATAAGATATAAAATCTCTGATTCAAGCTGCACAACAATAATAATTCAGTGTGATGTTGTTTCATTGTGATTTCACAACACATATCTGACCGAACTCGCCTCTGTTACTAAGAGACAGATGTGTGTTGATTCAGCATGACATGAAAAGCTGTCAGATCTCGTTGTCTCGCTAGTTAATGATTCACAATGAGAGTAAATGAATATCCTGCAAGAGATTTACTGGTTTCTGTAACAGAACCCAACAGAAGAAAAACACACACATTCCCTGTTGAACACAGTTTACTGTATACAACTCACTAATGATTTACATGCAAGAGTGGAAGTGCACCGTTCTGACTTCTCGACCATTTCCCATGATTCACTGTGTTTTAACAGCCCTGTTTAAAATAAACTAAACTGTTGCCCACAGACCCCTCCTACATCTGAAGATCAGACGACCTCTAAAAGGTTACGCTAAAGCAAATATTGTGTCGAAACTGGAGTGTCCTCAGATCAGGAGAACTGTTGCAAAACGTCTCCAAAAACTTCAAATCATTTACTTCCACATTCCTCTGTTGACAAACGGCTCCCAGAACAGTGTGTTACTGTTTCGTCTAGAAACGAGAGGAAAGAACGTACTAAAATATCACGTCGATAGATCAGAGCTCAGACGAATTTGGAAAAATCTCCCAAGACCCATTTGCAACTAGAGAAACAAAACAGACATGAAGATTCTGAGCAACTGTTTTGTCTTGAGAGTTTCTCATACGCTAAATTTCAAACAGCTCTTTTCTGCCCTACCAGCTGCTTCTTTATGTCTCCTTCCTCTAAACGCTGCACATAAAGCTGTCAAGACACGCCAGGTCCAGAGATCATCATCAGAAGATCCACTGCAGCACAGTAAACTATTAACACAACACAATCACACAATCACACACAAATTCCTGCACTACACACACGCAAACACACAAATTCCTGCACTACACACACGCAAACACACAACCTCCTCCAGCAATGCAAGCTTGATTTAATCAAGTTTCCTCTTTAAA
>JAZGTJ010017795.1:0-11826 GCA_036877575.1 Botia almorhae
ATAAGGAACTTTATCTTCATTTGGGAGCTCATTAGGAATCGATTTATTGCTGTTTCATTGCAATTTTCAATTGCTTGACAGTGTTCATTTGCATATTGACTTCAATGTTTCTGTGCGTCTGTGTGTGTAAAGGTCATGGGGAGTGTGACTGTGGAGAATGTGTGTGTCACAGCGGTTGGATGGGGGAGTTTTGTAACTGTAGCACCAGCAACGACTTGTGTTTGTCCGTGGACGGAACCGTCTGCAGTGGACGTGGCAAGTGTGTGTGCGGAAAGTGCGAGTGCAGCGTTCCAGGAGCCTCTGGAGAACGATGTGAGAGGTGTCCTACCTGTGGAGATAACTGTAGCATACACAGGTAACAGTATGCACAGAGAAGCTTGAGTGCGTGGCTGAAATTCTGAGATGGAAACTCATTTTTATAATGAATGCACAGCAATTAAAAGGCATTTGTTATGGCTGTGACCTGGTTTACTCTGTGCTGAATCATTGTGGGCTGTTTAGAGATTTTCCATGGAATCAGCACTTACAAAGAAATCCTTGCAAAACTTTTATCTTAAAAGTAATTTCTGCGTCACCGGGAGCACCATTTGAAAACGGTCGAACAGAAAGTCCCGCCCTAAACCTTCGCCATTGGTTGAGCCAGAAGTTCACATGTTAGATTTAAAAAAAAAACAGGGTTTACAAGAACTCAACATATAGTTAATATTTGTCTCTGTGCATAACACTGGGATAGGAGGCAATTTACATTTACTTTTAAATGGAACTTTTTTTTTAAATTTTAGCATGAAAGTTGAACCTGGATTTGTAGTTCGTTAACTATTTTCTTTAAAACATTTTTTTGTTTAAATCTTTTAAATAAAACGTGTGTTAAACATTTAACACAACAAAACTTTCACGAATAATAATGTAACATAACATAATAAAAGCTAATAGAAAGTTGTTAGTTCTTTATTTGACCATTAACGTTGAAACCACACAGTCATGTGTTCACCAGGAATTTCCTTGTCCTTTTAATGACTGTTTCATGGGTGTGTGTGTGTGAGCAGATCTGTGTGTGTGTGTTTGTGAGTCATCCTCTTGTCCGCTCATTTCCAGAAGGCATGTTGAGCGCCAAAAGGCACGTGGTTGGTCTGCGGTATTGTCTTTCCTTTTCTCAAAAGTCCTGTCACCATGTTTGTCATTTGACTCTACAGAGAGATATAGAAATAAGTTTGGGGTAAAACACCCTGTTACCCTACAAAGTACATTTTTTAGGAACAAACTCCCTGTGAGGCTGACAGCTTGTTTTATGTGTTTGTGATTGTGTGTGTGTCCTGCAGGTCTTGTGTGGAGTGTTACCTCAAAACTAAGGAGCCATCAGACGAGTGCGTTTCAAAGTGTAACTCGCTTCATGCCACAGTCAGCAATACCTCAGGTCAGAATCCATGTTTTGTTCTTTGTTATTTCCGTTTATCAGCGGTCACGTGGTCGGAGTGGTTGTTGTAATAAAAACACATCACAAAGCACAGCTTACATAAACGTTTATTATGAATAGAGTTGATCCAGTTAACTTATCCTCATGTCATTTTAAACTTGCTGTGGTACTCAAATGTTTGAAGAATGTCTGCACAAGCTACTTTCAAAATACGGCTTTTTTGTCTTTTTGTTTCTCTTCAGTTGTGCTCTACGTAAGAAAGAAGGACTTTTCTGTTTGGAATGACATGCGGCTAATGACAAAATGTCATTTTTTAAATAGTATTTTGTTAATAGTGCCAAGAAAATACTGGCCGGTAGCTACCACTGTTTCATGTATATAAAGTTTTGTGTCAGATCTTGACATACTAAACTAACGTCAGCAAGAGTCTCCTCGAAATCTGTCTTTTTACACGACTCACACTCATACGTACACATACAGTCTTGCACAAAGCAGCCACCAGCAGGTCAACACTTCACAAAGGAAGACATGCCACTTAGCTTGTTGTGCAGAGAGCTATTGTTGAAGGCCTATTGGATTAAGGACCCTCAAGTGTCTCTACAAGATCAGTCTATTATATGGACACTGAGATAACTGGTGTTTTAGAATCTGTCTCTATACGATCTCTGACCGGGAGACAATGCAAAGACACAAAACACCATCTGTCTTTGATAAAGATACGAGAGGGACAAAAAGGAGAGGAAAAGGGTGTGTGTTTTTGTGTGAGGTAATATCATACAGATATATAACGTAACATATATAAATGCATAGACTATTGTTAGAATATAAAGGTGATATTAAAGCGAAGAACTATTTTTGAGGCTGTGGTGGGTGTCTGCACATGCATGGATAGCCAGAGATGGTTTTAATGCATTAATAGATTAGCTAGAATAGCACATTTTTAAGCTCTTTAAGCTCTTATGTTGACTCCAAGCTTTCATTTTGTTAGATTTCGAGGACAGACGAGCTGCACTGTGCAACTTGCAGAATGAAGACAACTGCCTGCTGTCTTTCAGTCTGCTGGACACCGATCATGGCAGCACCATCTACAACCCCAAACTCTACGGTGAGAGCTGAAATTCACAATAGATAGTTATATAGTACCTTATGCATGGTGATATTATACATTACATTATAGCACCACTTATATAATTGTACACGTGCATGTTTGTGTTTATAATTGTCCTACAGACTGTCCTGAGCCGCCAAACGCACCACTGATCGCTCTGGGCGTGTGCATGTCTGTTCTCATCTTTGGTCTGGCTCTCCTGGTGATTTGGAAGTTTCTGGTTTCTGTCCATGACCGGAAAGAGGTCGCCAAGTTTGAGGCAGAGAAGGCAAAAGCAAAATGGCAGTCGGTATGATGTTGCTCCTCAGAATGTTTTGACATTTTGAGGTTTTAAAAGGAACAATCTGAGTGTTGTGCCTAATTTCAAAGATTGCTGATTTTTTTTTACCCTGGCCAAGATGTTGATTAATGCATTTCAAAGTAACATTAATTTTTGCTTGTTTTTCATTCAGCTGACTTAATTATATTAAGTCAAAAATGTAATTGTGGGCTTGTCTTTTACTTCTCAGGGCACAAATCCCCTCTTCAGAAGCTCGACATCAACCTTTAAAAATGTGACCTACAAAAGTGCAGGGCAGCAGAAGAGTGATATGTCTTAGGGACTTTGAACAGCAGTTTTAAACAGAATACAGCCATCTGTTAAATGCTATCAATGCTATCCCTGATTTTATTATTTAAGTTTTTAGTGTGTTTAGTGTGTGTGTGTGTTTCTTTGTGTAAATGTGTGCATGCGAGCAGAACAGTGACAGAACTGGATGTTTACAGTCCTTTTGTATTTGCAAATATTTGCAGTATTTGTGTGGGAAAAAATGTAAATAATTGAATGTGTTTTGCTGCTAGACAGTTCTAATACTTTAATGCTTAAAGTGCTAAAGTTAAATCTGGGTACACTGGATCTTCTGGTTTTTACAGTTAGCCGTGGTTGTGTTTGGTACTGTATTTTCTGTTGTTCCTCAGACGTTTGTGATTGGTTAATCGAGGCTGAGCCTTGAACAGTGTGTAATTAGATGTATGATATTAATGAATGATGAATTGTGATTTTGCTGGATCAAATTGTCAACCTGTACTCTGTTTTGTAATATATTTTGTTTTCCCACGTGGAGTCTCGCATGCTCTCTTTCATCTGTCCACCATCTGTCAAATGCATGAGGTAAGTATAATAATTGTTATACTTCGCTGCACGTTATCGCACGAGAAACAATCCGGACCTTCACTGCAGGGCCGGTATGTTAGATCTTAGGACTATTTATGTTTTTAATGTGTACTTTTTATTAAAGGGTAAGCATACCAAACTAAAAACAAAAAAGAGCTGAAAACGTAATTCTTTAAAACCGTTATATACATCATAAACCTTTGTGTGTTATTGAACATCGCAATATTAATAAACAGGGACGCAACGAGACGACACAGTTCAACAACGCGCTTGTTGGAAACCTTAAAACAACGCAAGCGTCCGCGTCTAAACGTTCTTATTTTTTCGCGTCGCGTCGGCGCAGACGGGGTGCAAGAGGAGGAATATTACTTCCCCACTGAGAGAGAGTGACGTAGAGAATCCAAAAAGTTGGGGAAAGTGTAGCGAAAGACTGCGGTCTATGAACTGCGCTCATCTCCAGCAGGGAAATGCGGGAATTCACGTCAATTATTCGTAGTCGCTCCTATGAATCACTTTATGTCCTTTATATGTTGCTTTATTTTAATAGTTTCGCGTGTGCCGCTGCGGAAGTGTCGGGCAAAAGTGAACTTTTGGACAAAAATCAACTTCTCGCGCTATACAGTAAGTGCATTCGGCCCGCACTGCATGTTCACGTGTCTTTATCCATGGTTGTATAGACGCATTGGTGTAATCTAATCGTGTTTGTCGTGGAGGTCAAGCGAGCTGTGGTCTGCAAGTTAGTAGTGCATAGTCCATTAAAAATGTGCAATAGTAATGTATCATTTATTCCCCGAGACCATACCGCACACGCTACTGTTTCGATTTCAGACTGGTGGATAATAAAGATAATGTTTTGAAATGTGTTTTATTGAGTTACACAACCGTTTTCCATTAGACGTCTTACAGCAAGTTTCCTGCACACAAACAAACCGATAGGCGGCTGCTCATCACATGACACAACATAACCAATATGGTACTTGGGTTAGGGCAAAACGTTACACTCAGTTACACTTAAAACTTTTATTAAACTAATTTCATGTATATTTCTCTTTACTTTACAGTCGCTTTACAGAATATACATAGGCAGTATATTGCATGATATCCTCCCTCAATACAATGAACGTCACAAAAAAGGGCCCCTGCTGACATAATGGTTTTCTGACGTTGATCCAGCTGCTGTAGTCTTTACACTTCCTGACTGCACAGTTACTTGTTTTGAGCAGGACCTTTTATGCAAAGCAACTTACATTCAAGGGTGTAAAATTTCTCACCATCTCATCTATCAAATAATTTGGTCATCAGTAAGTTAGTTTAGGTTGTGTCACATGGTTCAGAATGACTTGTAAAAAGAAAGTGAAAGTACAGGAAAGAGTCTTTTAGAAGAAAGAAGAAATTTAAGCATAGGAACACTTGTGTATTCCTGTAGCTCAATAGGTAGAGCATTCTGTTAGCAGTGGAAAGGTCATGGGTTCGAGTCTCAGGAAACACGTGCTGATAAAACGCATACCTTGAATGCACAGTATGTCGCTTTGGATGAAAGCATCTGCCAAATGCATAGTAAAAACGGCACTATCGGATTATATTTTAATGCAAATTCTCGTTCTCCGATATATGCTGAGGATACTGCATACCTTCCTTTGAAGTTTTACAATACTCTGTGTGTGTGTGTGTGTGTGTGTGTTCGTTCGGCTGTTGTAAGAAAATCTTTGTCTTTGGCCTGTATCTTCCATTACTCTGTCGTGTCAAAATCCACAAAAGACCCTCGCCCTCTGTTGGCTTTGAGAACTCTGAAATATTAAGCCCCATTTTGTGCAAGTGAAACTGGAGATAGCAGCTCTATCTTTCTATCTGTTTGGTGGATAATCAGAGCTGTCTGATACCCCAGTGCCTCTCAATGGCTCTGATTCTCCAATATCACTTGCCTTTATAATCTGACATGGCTGTGCATGTAAATGGCTATATAATACTCCAAAAGAAAGTCTTTTCCCACTAGTTATAAACCCTACAACCTCACTCTCCTGAGTCTTATAAATACAAAAGGCAAAACCTACATTTCCTATATGCATTAGTTTGATGAAGTTTGGCTGGTTTAAAAAACTAACATATTTGATATTTAAAAGGTGTATTTAAGCAAACTGCATTTTTGTGTTTAGGTAAAAGCGTGTTTCGTTTGGAGAGTGTGTCACAGAGGAAGTGCCTCTCTGCAGAATCAGCTGGCTTATCTCTGACCAGCTGTGACAACTCGTCTGCTGCCCTGCTCTGGAAATGGGTGTCCAGGCATCGATTGTTCAATCTGGGCACCAGTCGATGTCTAGGAATCAACATGACCAATTTGCCCCAACCTGAAGTCGGCATCTTTGAGTGCGATGTTTCCCTCCCAACCATGTGGTGGCGCTGTGGGGGCAGCATGTTGTATGGCGCCATGAATAATAAGCTAGCGGTGGTGAACTCCAGGGTGGTGGTGAAGAGGGCCGCTCTACATCAGTGGAGGATTTATGGGGCAGTTGGTGAAGGGCCCTGTGCTTACCCGTATGAAGGCAAGATATCTCTAAAGACATTCCTTTAATGCTAGGTATAATCATATGTTTATGTAGATTATACAGTCTCCTTGTAGGACAAAAAATTATGATAGTCTGAACTTTTGTCTCTTTACCGCCACCTCAGTTTGAAACATTAAATTGCAAGTTATGTCCAATATTTTTTGTGGATTTTCTTGTACGTGTGGATGACAAGTTTAAATTATAATTATATAATTATAAATATCATTATATTATAAATGTACTGTTGCGAATCGGGGCAAAGTAAGGAGACCGTTTTGAACACAAATCTGTTATATACTTGCTTAATAACTAATTGTTCATTTTATACCAAAAACGTTTTGGGTTGCAACATTAATTAGAATGAACAGTACAAAAGAGACAAGTTAACATGCCATCATTGAAATTGTTCACTGAGTCTGGTGTGAAAGGTCCTGGCAGGCCCACTCAAAGCCCAGACACCTTTTGGGTGGATTGGAATGCAGACTGAGAGCCAGATCTCCGTTGCCCAGCATCAAAATTGGTTCTCGCTGATGCCCTTGAGTATGACTAAACTAACCAGCCATGTTCTTACAGCTAGCTGTTATAGCAGCAGAGAAAGGAATTAAAGGTTTTTGCCAGGGTTCTAAAATTACATGGTAAATTAAAAGCTCTAAATGTAAGTTTGGGAGGAGTCTGATGATTCAGGGCTACCAGTCATCTCAGTCTTTTATAGACAGTCAACTACCCGACACTGATGATGATTCTTCCGGCATCCCTCCTCTATTCTAAATCTCCACATTTTTCTGATTATGTTGTCTGTTCCTAGACAACCTTCCTGAGTCTCTGGACTGAGCATGTAGGTGTCACATACATAATATTTTCTATGGCTGATTTTTTTTTTTTTTGATAGACATCCACACTCTGCAGGGAAACGCCCATGGCATGCCATGTTCCCTGCCATTTAAATACAACAATAAATGGTTCTGGGATTGTACATCGGAGGGGAGGGAAGACCGCCATCTGTGGTGTGCTACTACTAGCCGCTATGATCAGGATGAGAAATGGGGCTTCTGCCCCAATCCCGGTAAAACCATGTACAAGATAATCATTTCCCTGTTTCTGCTTATTGTTACACACAAAGTAACCAAACAGAGCCTGTGTATTTGTGTGTGTTTTGTGTAGTGTCAGGCTGTGATGAATTTTGGGAGAGCTCTCCAGAACTGAAGGCCTGTTACCAGTTTAACTTGTACTCCATCCTCACTTGGAGTCAGGCTCTTACTTCCTGTCAATCACAGGGTGGAAGTCTGCTCTCCATCACGCAAACCAATGAACAGACCTACATCAAAGGTACACACCCATGCACGCTCAATTCTCATGTTCTGGTCGTGTTTGTCAAACATGATGCATTGCAATTGGTCAGTGACTTGAGTCTATGATGAGTCTAAAAGCTCCCTTTTTGAACTGAACACAAACTCGAATGAGATTTGAGATCTACAAATGCAAGGTTTGAATTATCAGTGCATAACGCTTGACTTTTGGACAGTTTCTACACAAACAAATTGCATAGCTTTAGAAGACTTAGCATGCCATGTGGACTACTTTAATTGTGCTTTTGTGACAGCATAAGTTACAATAACATTAGAATGTTGGAATGGCATAAGGAACAAAATGTTCAGAGCACACCAGCGTTTCCTGTCGGAGACCATTAAAAAAGTAATAATATACAGTATGCTGGTGACCATCTATGCTAAGGTCTAGGCAATGTTTCTAACAGTGTACTTGATTCATCACTTTTGTCATTGTGTTCCACCAGAAAGGCTTTTAGATATGGGTGTGATGGTCTGGATTGGACTAAACCATCTTAGTCAACATGGAGGATGGCAGTGGACAGATGGATCTCCTTTGGCCCTTGTCAGTTACACTACAGGTTAAAAAAAGCAGTACTATTGCATTTATGCATTTACACCTTCTGCAGATCTATGTATTTTATTGTTACACGCATTGCCTGGGATTCAAACCTATGACCTTGGCGTTGCAAGCACCATGCTCTACCCATCAAGCCACAGGAGTACATTCAAGTATTTTGTACTGGTTTAATGCCTGGTAAGAGTTGATGAGATACTTTATGGGCAGTATAACAGATGTCTTAATCCTTCTAGTGCATCTCATCCTTTCTAGATCTGACCACCGGGCCAGTGCATCCGAACCAACAGTGTGGAGTGTTTAACTCCACGCAAGGTTCCTGGCAGAGTCTCTCCTGTGAGTCAGCATTGCCCTACATCTGCAAGAAACCCCTCAATTATACCCGGAAAGCCGAGCCACTTGGTAAATAGATGAGTGATGGTCATTCATTCCTTTATTAATTCGTCTTTTTATCCATTCATCCATTTATAATAACGAATGTCTACGTCTCTTTATTTTATGCTCTAATTTGTTCTTTCTGTGTCAGACTCTTCAGTCACCTGGTTGTCTCAAGTTCAGTCAAGTTTAAGCTTGAATGTAACAGTCAGAATGTAACAGTCAGTATTACATAAAAAGTGTAATTTTCCATTGCTCATTATTGAGGGATACAGGCTGATGATTATTGTTTCTAAGAGAGTCAGAACTGATTCTGATGGTTAAAAGAGAAGAATGTGGGCATGTCTTAGATTTTGCACAGCTGTGACCCCCCTAGAGTCTGAACTCTTGGCCCTGGCTATCAAACACACACAAACACACACATTCTCTCAGTGCGTATGTATATATTAAAATGGTCAGGGTCATCAACAACAGTTTAAAAATAAACCTTTTGCTTATAATGTTTTCCTTTAGATTTTTTCGTTGGTGTTATGGTGCTTATGTGGGTGATACAAGTTCAAATTCGGCTTGCAACATTTCCTGTGCACACATCCTGTTCCTTGTCTCTCATTTCATGTCCTCACTCTACTTTTTCTACTAAATAAATAATAAAAGTTAAACTAAACAAAAATCCCAAACTATATACTATAATATAATTCTGTATACTACATATGCTTTCTCTTGTTCTTTATTTGAAAAGATAACTGGCAGTACAAGGAGACGGTTTGTCCAGATGGTTGGCTGGACCATAATGGGTTTTGTTACCATTATCTGGAGAAGGCAGCGAGCTGGGACGGCTCTTCCAGTGCGTGCAAGGCTCTTGAGGCAGAGCTGGTCAGCGTTCACTCACTTTCCCAACAAGAGCTGATGCTAAAACTGCTCTCAAATGGTTAGCTGGATCTCCTACTGAAGTGAAGCAAAATATTCACATTATAATCTGGTTTATGAAAACAGTTTTCAGTTGTAGTTTCAGCTGTTTTCTCCTAATATAGTAATGATAATAATAGGCTTATCAATAAACCCTGTAAATCATCATTTCTATTTTTAAATCTCAGAAGAGTTTTGTGAGAGTGTGTATGTTTTGTCATTTCAGTCTCCAGTTCTAAAGTGTGGATCGGTTTGTACAAAGAAGCCCAATCTCCAGCAGTCCAATGGTCCGATAATTCTCCCATCACATTCACATCTTGGTACTCTCAAGAGCCTTCTCATCGCCATGGCGACCAGCGCATCTGTGTAACCGCAGACCAGAAGGTGAGATCAGGTGTCACAGGACAGAGGTCAGATTAAGGGCATCAGTCATAAGCACATAATACCTTACAAATCAGACAGCAACAGTCACCGTTTAGTCACAGTAGTGAATTCCATAAACCAGCAGTATAGACAGCCACCAGATCACATGACCAGTACTTTGTGTGTGTGTTGTAGGATGGCAGATGGCAGTTTAAAGGGTGTGAGGAACAACATGCGGCAGTGTGTAAGGCATCAGGTTTAGTGACTCAGCAAGCTACTGGAGAATGGGAGGAAGGTTGTCCAGAGGTAAAAGTGTACACACACACACATACACATACACACACATTACAGCAAAGAAAGATGTTGTGGCAATTTCAAGATAAGATTGCAAGACAAACATGATTTCACTGTGACCAAAAACAGTTGGGTTATACATTCAACCCTTGACAGGCGACTAGGCAAACATAAAGGCCATAAATAAGGAACTGATTAACTAAACAAGACACAGGTGCACACAGTCAGGGTGAGATCCTTAAACGATCAACAATAATGACCAGACACAAGACTTTTCAAAATAAAAGCATAGACAAACACTTCAAACAAAAAATTCTCAATACCATTGCACGCGTGTAAATCATGGGACATTTCCCATGTCATTCAAAAACATGATCGAAATGCAGTGACGCGATCAAGCTCTTTAAAACCCGCCATCATTACTACCAAAAAATTCCACCCTCAGAATCTGGTTGCTATCACTCTCATTCCATCTGTTTCCTGCATTTCTGATTGGCTGCTTCTGAGATTGGCTTTGTGTGAGTTGAGGGGGGCAGACATGCAGCCTGTCTGTATGGGTACTGGTGAGCGGGTCACGGCTGGAGAACAACAGACTGATTCAGATCTGTTCTGCTGTTCTGATTCTGCTTTTACTGGCCACCAAACAAAACGCCTGTGAGCAACAGACAAGATGAATGCAGCCATACAGAGAAAGAACACATGGACCCAAACACGCTAGTGCACGCTTCTGCACGCACTCACACACACGTTTTGCGGCTTCGGGCTGGTGCTGTCTGCTGATTGTATATTAGTACTCTTCTACATACACACAAGTGGTGTGTTCCAAAAACTAGTGAGCTGCAGCCTTTTAAAATAGGACAGGCAATTTCAGAGAGACCAGCAGTAGCAACCTAGCTTTAAACTCCATTGAGAACAATTCTCTGCTGGTAATGTTTCAGCAGCAGCATCTGTTTGTTACTAGCAAATTGATTGTTTCAGTTTGGTGTAGGTTATATGCAGGATTAGACTGAAGCCGGTGGAATCAGGGTTAATGAGGGGCAGGTGTGAAAACAGAACCAGATGGCACTAAAACAGTGCTGCGTTCTGATTTGCTAGCTTATGCTGTTACTGCATTCTGTTCTGAAAGTCCGAATTTCACACCTTTTAAATGTTGAATTGCAGTTAATAAGAAACGTACATCAATTGTATGTTATGCAAATAAATTTAAATATCGGCCGAAATGCATGATCACATTGAAAATCCACTAGAAAAGATGTATAATTCTGGCCGTTTTGATTTGTTTAGGATACACTAATTCTATTTTTTTCTGCATTATTTAGAACAGATAATATTATACAGAGACAATATCAAACAGCACCCTGTAGTGTCTCTTGTGTGTTTTGTAGATCGTATATATGTGTATGTGTTTGCTTGTGCAGGACTGGAAGAGAAAAGACAGCTGGTGTTATAAGATCAGTGATAAGGAGCAGACGTTTGAAGATGCCGTGAAAGGATATTATTGCAAAGCTCCTCTTGTTTCTATTGAAAGCAGGTATGTAAAAATGTTGTTCTTGCATAGCTTCATCCTTTAACAATCTTTGGATCACCGGTGGATTTGATGTGGTTCTAGACTGAAAGGGGGTGTGTTAATTGTATGGATTATAAGTTTTAGTTTAGTGATTGATGACTGACTGTACAGTTAAGTAATAAAGCTTGCCAGAAAATAGTGCTGGTTTAGCCTGATTATAAGGCTAGATAATCGGATTAAATAATTCTCTGTAGCAGATACACA
>JAZGTJ010017796.1:0-11825 GCA_036877575.1 Botia almorhae
CTCACTACACACACACACACACTTACTATACAAACACACACACACACACACACACACACACTCTCTCTATACACACACACTATACACACACACACTCACTATACACACACACTCATTATACACACACACACTCACTATACACACACACACACACACACTCACTATACACACACTCACACACACACACACACACACATACTCATTATACATACACACACTCACTATACACACACTATCCAGATGCTGTTTCAACATTAATTTGACGTTTACAGAAGGACTAAATTTCACCCTGTTTTCTGTCTTTCAGGAGGACGTAATAAACACACAGTGTGGTTATGACATTCGAGCTAAAGGTGTAAGTAGATTATACTGGAATCATTAAAGTCACCACAGTAAAGTCTCTTCTCTCTGGTGACGCATATATCTCAGTGAAACTGCTTCTGGAATAAGGAAACGTGTGGGGGCGGGGCTTGATTGTGTTCTTCAGGAATTGATTGATTGAACTTCTTGTAGGTAGAATTGTGTAATATTTTTGTTTTTAATTTCTCTGTGGTTGTTGTGTTTTGTTTGCAGGACAGTGAACAGAAGATGTTTATACACACAAAAGGATGTGTGCCACAGTTTGAGAAATGGCTGCAGGAGAATCTAACTGTGGTTGCTGGAATCTTTATAGGAATCGCTCTTCTGCAGGTAAATAAACTGCATTCATCACATGCCTGTGTGTGTGTGTGTACGTCCCACTATAAAGACAAGCGTAAAGAAATCAGTCTTCAACATTGTGTGTATGGGCTCTAAAATGTCATGTTATACGTGTTTTGAATTGTTGGTTCCTAGCAAAGTTATCAAAATAGTTCTTGCAGTATCATTAGTAGAATGTTGTTTTCAACACAACGATAGCAGATGTTCTAACTGTTTTATCTGATTGAATGCTTCAGGAAGGTTATACGTCTGCTAACATGAATGTGTGTTCAGGAGACACAGTAATCCTCTTCTGCTTCCAGATATTTGGGATCTGTCTGGCTCAGAATCTCTTGAGTGACATTGAGGCAGTAAGAGAGAGCTGGTGAGAAGCATCACAACAACAGGATTGTAGAATCACAAAACACCTCGTGTTGATAACATTTGTATCTTTTTTATCCTCCAGTTTGTTCACCTGAAACTTTCGAGCTGGTCCACAGACAGACCCCTGATCTTTCTGTCACATGGCAACAGTCGGAATGTTGTCATCACAGTATCCTAGCAACCACTGGGGGATTCTGTTCACATAATCCATGTATAGCAGCAACCATGTTTTCATTTATGGTGCCCAAGGGTAGATTTGTTTCTTTTTAACATTTAAATTACTGTATAATCAGTTACAAATATTGCACACTTAAAATTGAACTGTACTAACATGCTGACTTCAGTCACTTTGGGGTGTGTACTGCATTCTCTCTGTGCTATTTTGTAATCGTCTGCATACACACACTTCAGCACGAATGTCACATTTTGAAGATGCCATGTCATGTTTACAGTAGTTAAACTTTAGAAAGCCAGAGCATGTCTCGTGTGTTTGCACCCCTAACACATTTTTACATGACTGCAGTCGATTATCACATGCAGACCACGTGATGTTTTGTACATCATGATCTGTGTTCATGTTTTAGACTAATGTGAGCATATTCACCCAAAATTAATACTAATTAATTCACCCTACAATTAATTAGTAGCACTTTGTCTGAACAGATTTTGGGGGGAAAATTTGTATAATTTAGTTTGAGCTGGATTTAAACATTTAAATAAAATGTTACACATTGTTACGAATATAAAGGCCTGTTCACATGCTTTATAGAGCAGAAGAACAGTTTGATTGGCTGTCAGTATTTTATTGTACACAGCACTTTCTTGAATGTATCATGTTTTGTAAAACCTGATCTTTACATTTACGCATTTGGCAGACGCTTTTACCCAAAGCGACTTACATTGCATTATACTATACATTGATTCTGAGTATGTGCAATCCCTGGGATCGAACCCATGACCTTGTTAACACCGTGCTCTAACCACTGAGCTACAGGAAAGCCTTTCTTTACAGTCTTTACAGTGATTATGTCCTGTGAATGGGTCTTTACATTTTAATGATGTGACACGGTATCAAATTACTCAAAATATTTCATCAAAAAGAGGTGTGTAGAATTATGAGAGTAACATTGTTTGAAACTGACATGGTTTCTGGTGTCATTTTATAAACAGTCGTTTTCTGTGAGGAGTTTCAGCCGTCTGAGAACTACATGAGTATTTGCCTCTCATTCTCACATGAAATGTACATAGTTCATGTTTATTTTGTTTACATTGTTAGATTGTGTGTGTGTGTGTGTGTGTGTATTACCTGTTAAATGGATTTTATAAAAACAGTTTGCTTTTCAATCTAATGAAAAATTCACTGCATGCTTATTGAAATAACACTACATTTTATCCAGTGTGTTCACTTAGATGAAAATATTTTTGTGGATTGTTAACTTGTACTGGGTTTTGAGATTATAGCCACTGTGTGTCACTAGAATGTTAAAAAATACCTGAGATTATATAAGATTGACATTTCTAATTCTGACAGTCCATCTCAGATCTCTGGAGGTCTCATGAGAACATCAACGTCATACTTCATATTTGTGAAATAAATCTAAAGTGGCTTTGTGTATTTTGTAAAAACAGGGTTTGTCAGACTATTTGAACACAAACTGGTCTGATAAATTCTTGTGGTTGTGATATTTTTTACACTCCACGTGTGTGTAATCCTAATATATCATGTTTGTTTCTGGTTGATTTGAAACGCTTGACCGTCTGTGCAGCGTGACAGCACTAGAATAATGGTGAACAGATATATTTAAGGATTTCAAAATCGCAGGTCTAAACTAAGTTCTTTAAAACTGACCTCACATGAGTGTATCCTAAAATTTGATTGGTGGAGCCACATTCTTAATAAATATGATGTAAAAACTACATTTTAATGATTAAAAACTGGAAAGTATTGTGACGTATGATATATCTTTTATGTGACTTTGCAAAAATGTATTTGTTTTACAACACAGTATCTCTCAATAACTGAAGGTAAATGAATGACGTAAGCAGAGACGCAACACTTGTGGAGCAGGATTGTCTGTGTTAAACCGGCGGAAGGTTCTTTTGTTTTCAGTGTCCTCATTTTACTGCGTCATTTATTAAGATGAGTTTTTACATGATCTGAATTAACATTTACAGTCAATTTACATGATTTCTAATGATTACGATGTATTGGAAACAATAAAGCTTCATATGTTTTTGTATGTAATAAGCCCGTGTTAATGACTTTGACTAAAAATATAATAAATGTTATATTATTATAATATAATATGTTATTATATATTATAATGTGTTTTTGAGCGTGTTTTACACGATACAGTCAATTCATTTGATTGTGAGTTTGGACACTAGGTGGCGCTGGAGGCGTTCCGCATTACACGTGAATGAACGCGCTATATTACTCCACACCTGGGAAGATCGACAAAGAAATATTTATATTAATCATTTATTGCAGTTAGCTGCGAGAACATTTTTACAGAGCATGACACACAGTGATTCGTTTATGAGCTACTCATTGGTGATTTTTGTAACAGGGGACACATTCAGAGATAAACGTTTACCAAAGGCGTCACAGTCTATGGTAAAATAAACTACAGTTGCGGAGTGTAAACACACAATACATCGTTTGCTCGTTGTCTACATTTATTTCTAGTAACATGAAAAACTGTATTTCACTAATGTCCGGTAAGAACCTTATTTAACACTTACTTTGCCATCAACAAACCTACAAGTGTAAACATAAAGTAAATGACACACTGTGCAGTTAAGATACACACACACGCATCTGTCCACCTCGAGACCTCGCTGAAATGAAACTGTGATGTCTAAATTACCTTAAGTGCACTTGCTTACACAAGATCCTCCCTTCTGAGAGCAGCACGAGTAATCTGTGAGGATTAGGATCAGCTGTGTCGTCTTAATCCCACCACGTTTAAAACAGGATTAAATCTCATCTCCTGAACTCAGTATCACAGTAACTGCTCTATCTCTCACTCTCTCTGTCTCTCAATCTATCTCTCACTCTCTCTGTCTCTAAATCTATCTCTCTCACTCTCTATCTCTCCCTTTCTATCTGTCTCTCACTCTCTATCTCTCACTCTCTCTGTCTCTCAATCTATCTCTCACTCTCTATCTCTCCCTTTCTATCTGTCTCTATCTCTCACTCTCTCTGTCTCTCAACCTCTCTCTCTCACTCTCTATCTCTCCCTTTCTATCTGTCTCTCACTCTCTATCTCTCCCTTTCTATCTGTCTCTCACTCTCTATCTCTCACTCTCTCTGTCTCTCAATCTATCTCTCTCTGTCTTTCAATCTCTCCCTCTATCTGTCTCTCAATCTCTCCCTCTATCTGTCTCTCAATCTATCTCTCACTCTCTGTCTTGCAATCTCTCCCTCTCTATCTGTCTCTCAATCTCTCTCTCTGTCTCTCAACCTTTCTCTCACTCTCTCTCACTCTCTATCTCTCCCTTTCTATCTGTCTCTCACTCTCTATCTCTCACTCTCTCTGTCTCTCAATCTATCGCTCACTCTCTGTCTCTCAATCTCTCTCTCTCTATCTCTCAACCTTTCTCTCACTCTATCTCACTCTCTATCTGTCTCTCAATCTATCTCTCACTCTCTCTGTCTCTCAATCTATCTCTTACTCTATATCTCACTCTGTCTTTCAATCTCTCCCTCTCTATTTGTCTCTCAATCTCTCCTCTATCTGTCTCTCAATCTAACTCTCACTCGATCTCTCACTCTTTCTGTCTCTCACTCTATCTCTCTATATCTCACTCACTCTCTCTGTCTCTCAATCTCTCTCAATCTATCTCTCACTCTATCTCTCTATATTTCACTCTCTGTCTCTCACTCTCTATTTCTCTATCTCTCTCTTTCTCTCACTCTTTTTATCTTTCTCCCACTGTGGGTCACTGTGTTTTGACCTTTCATACTTTCACTGTCCACGATGTTAAAAGACCATCAATGCTGGTCACTAGTATACTAGTCTGGTATATTTAACTAGGCTTTTCTTAAACAACCAGATTTATCAGAAAGACCATGCTGATTAACCCACATGTTGTGCTGGTGAACAACACGATCACAAGCTTTCGTGAAAATGTGTGCAGGTCAAAGCATGAATCTCTTCAGTGGGGTAAGCAGTCAAATGACATCATCGATAACACTACAAAATATCCATATGTACAGTGTGTGTAACCCCAACAGACAGCATGTAAGCATGATTTACATGGATGTAAGAGGAAGCATATGATGATGTAAGAGGAAACAGATGATGATGTAAGAGAAAACATATGATGATGTAAGAGGAAACATGTGATGATGTAAGAGGAAACATATGATGATGTAAGAGGAAACATATGATGATGTAAGAGGAAACATGTGATGATGTAAGAGGAAACATATGATGATGTAAGAGGAAACATATGATGATGTATAAGGAAACAGATGATGATGTAAGAGGAAACATATGATGATGTAAGAGGAAACATATGATGATGTAAGAGGAAACATGTGATGATGTATAAGGAAACAGATGATGATGTAAGAGGAAACATATGATGATGTAACAGATGATGATGTAAGAGGAAACATATGATGATGTATAAGGAAACAGATGATGATGTAAGAGGAAACATGTGATGATGTAAGAGGAAACATATGATGATGTAAGAGGAAACATATGATGATGTATAAGGAAACAGATGATGATGTAAGAGGAAACATATGATGATGTAAGAGGAAACATATGATGATGTAAGAGGAAACATGTGATGATGTATAAGGAAACAGATGATGATGTAAGAGGAAACAGATGATGATGTAAGAGGAAACATGTGATGATGTAAGAGGAAACAGATGATGATGTAAGAGGAAACATGTGATGATGTAAGAGGAAACAGATGATGATGTAAGAGGAAACAGATGATGATGTCAGCTCTGGCTCAGTGTGTTGTCTCTGAAAGTGTGCGTGAGTTATGATGATGAAATCATAACTGCAGGTCAGATGTGTTCACACACTCATAGATTGACCAGATTCCTGGGCTTATTTCCTGGAAGATTGTGTGGTGGTTGTAGGTGGAATTAGTCAATAGTTAAGCTGAAATGTCCTCTGTGCAGGACAGGGTCGGCTTCAGCTGCATCCAGTGTGCTGTGCTCACATGCTATTTAAAGCTTTTCCTCATGCACCTAATCTGCTCTTCACACACATGCATTAAGCTGTGCTTTCAGTTTGTTGGTGCTAGATGGCATGTCCAGCAAAAGGGGGAGGGGCTGCTTCTGCCTCAGGGGCCTGGGGTTCCTTCATGTGGGGCCTGGGGTTCCTTCACGAGGGGCCTGGGGTTCCTTCATGAGGGGCTGCAGCTCTCATCTTTCTCTGACAGCAGGGGAAGAGATTGCATAACCTTACAGCCAATGGTTTAAGAGACTCCGATGATTTGTTTAAGAGACTGAGTGTGGAACCTGCAACACAGATGATTTGTGACATCATAGACATACAGGTGGCTGCATGACCTATGGCTAGTGATGTCATCAGGTGTAAAGATTTCCTTCCAAAACTGATGCAAGACGATTATATATAAATGTGATGAATATTTTCCAGCCATGCAACCTTTAGAAATCATCTAGTTTCAAAAATATGCAAATAATAAATAATTATTAAATAATAAATAGTTATTTAGATATGTGATACACTTGACTTAAGTTTATTTGTTTTAAGATCAAAAAGAATCTGGTTTTATTCCAAATAAATAAATTGGTTTTATTCAAGTTAAAACAAATAAACTGGTTTCATTCAAGTCAAACTATTATTTTGTTACAAAAATTATTGTTGGTTACACTTAGAAGAATGACTAAGAATTAAATCAAACTCAACATCAGCGAGTGGTTTATAAACTGACATCATGGTAGGTTAAGTGCTCAGCTTGTCAAGGACAGAACAAACGGGTGAGGGATGGGGCAAGCGAGAGAGAGAGAGAGAGAGAGAGAGAGAGAGGGAGATCAGAGCTCTGCTGTAACCTGTGGCAGTAGCATCACTCTACACTGGAACAGTGGAAGCGGTTCACGCTGGTGATTGAAGCTTCATCACTCACAGTCGACTCTCAGACGTGCAGGTAACTGACTTCACTCAAGCGCAGTATTATGACAGGTGGTGTTGAGTGAGTTTCTGCTTGATTTTTGTGTAGCTAAAACGTTTATTTCACATAAGTGCATCTATAAGAGCAGAGACAAGGAAAGGTGCATATTTAAAAGAAAGGAAAACATATTTATTCATCATGAAACGATGGAGTGATTATTGTAAATGAAGGTGATTCACGTGATGGTGTGCTGCAGGTTTGACTGATAACTGCTGATATACAGATACTTGTGAGATATCACATATACTGGAAGAGCAGCTAATCAGGATAACAGTGACCTATGGATCCGATTAAAGCTTTAACCTGACAGATGGACTCAGCAGAGAAGTTTTTTTCACTCAATGCTGCAATTGTAACTTATAAATGAACAGAAATCAGTTATTGATCAAGTACATGACAGATCAATGTTCAACACCATCTCCTTACATTATCCTGATTCACAACAGTAAGTTTATAATAATGGTTTTTAATTTGATTTATAAGTTGGTCGTATTTGGTGGGAAATGTCCGTCTGTAAACAGAAAGAAAATCCGGATAATGTATCTCTGTATCTCATGCCTGAAAACCTCTATTAGAAAATGAAGAATCTGTGAATTATATAAACCTGATGAATTATAACAATCAATCAGAAGAATCTACAGCACAATGAAATAAGAGGATAGCAGAAGGAATATGAATATGATTTTAATACTGGCATGGTGATAATATTACTCTGCTATCTGACATTATCTTGTGCTGGACAGTTGCTTTATTTGGTTATGGTTTATTTAAAAGAGCCGGTATTATTGCCTGTAGTTGTGTGAAGTGTTTGGTCAGGTCACCAGTAATGTACTTCACGTTTGTTGTATTTGTTTAATAAACACCTGAATCAACATGACTTTTACCTGACTTTAAGTTAAGACAGATGTAGTTTTAGGGGCAGATCAGGGGCAGATAATAACTTAGTGTTACTAATTGCATGTTTTTTTATGTTTGACAGTGTGACCCCCATTCTTAAAACATTTTGAAATGTAAAAAAAACTGTCTTTGCACCAAGTTTACACAAATTATTAGCATAAGTTAAACTATTAGGAGTTTACAGTAGATAAGTGGTGTGAGAAGAGATTAGGGCAAGCTTCTTGGTTGCTATGGTGATGTTATCAGGTGCAGGTGTCACATTGATTAGGACTATCTTTAAACCGCTAGTTATGTGTGCCAAACCAAAACCACAGCATCTGTCATCCCCCAACTTTTCCATTGAATTTAACCTGTGGTCTGAAACAGAATAATATTGGTTAAAGCTCAAGGTTCTGGCCAACGATAAGATTTTAAAAGAGGATTCAATACTAATAATATGACTCTCTTTACTTTCAGTGGTGAGTTGATTAACATTACTGGTGAGATCATGTGTTTTTCAGTAAATACAGCCCTACAGCACAGCTTTGTGATCAGTCCAGAAACGATCACATCCTCCTTCACCACTGCTAACAGACAGTTACCAGTTATTTTAAAATCCTTCAGTCAAAGAAATAAAATATCTGAGCAGCTGTTTTAAAACAATACTTTTAAAGGGAATTTTGAAAAGCTGTATTTTTTATTGTGACCCAGACTAATCTAAACCCTCTCTCTCTCTCTCTCTCTCACTTTCATATGTTTGTTTTCAGAGAATATTATGAGGAAACCATTAGAGCGCTTGAACCCTGTGAGAAATCGGGGGGTTCATTTTTCCTCTCAGATGGGAGTGTAGTCATGCCTGCCTCTTCATAGATTAGAGACTGACCCCTGATACCTGTGAACCATGTATCCCATGGGCCCCTGTACCAGCATGGGGTCATACTCCACCCCTTCAGCTCGGAGCAGCAGGCATCACCGAACGCAGTGCGTGAGGAGGAAACTCCGCCCAACACGGATCTTTGGTTTCATTCTTAGCATCTCTGCCCTTTCGATCTTTCTGTCCTGCAGTGCCTTCGTATCTACTTTTGGGTCGTTTTCAAAATGGACGCCACTGACATCACTCACCAACCATGAGGGACAAGTGCCACGCAGAAGTGTCCTCTCATCTGAGGTCCAGCACAACGTATTGGCTGATATCCCTGTCGCCATGGCGTCATCTGGTGAGCATGCTAAGGGAGACTATCCTGCGGATTTGTTTTCGCTTGAGGAGAGACGACAGGGTGCTGTTGTGCTGCATATGTTTGGGATGATGTACATGTTCATCGCCCTCGCCATCGTGTGCGATGAGTTCTTTGTTCCTGCACTCACTGTCATAACAGAAAAACTTAAGATATCAGATGATGTGGCAGGCGCCACCTTCATGGCCGCTGGAGGCTCCGCCCCTGAGCTCTTCACCTCTGTGATTGGTGTGTTCATATCGCACAGCAACGTGGGTATCGGAACCATCGTGGGTTCTGCAGTCTTCAACATTCTGTTTGTGATAGGCATGTGTGCGCTCTTCTCGCGGGAGATTCTGAACCTCACCTGGTGGCCGCTGTTTAGGGACGTCAGCTTTTATATCGTTGGACTAATTATGCTCATCATCTTCTTCCTGGATAACTACATCACCTACCTGGAGAGCCTTGCACTGCTGTTCTGCTACATTAGTTATGTCACCTTCATGAAGTTCAACGTGACTGTAGAAACCTTGATCAAAAGCAAACTACTGAGGAATCAAGTGGATGACATTGAAGTTTCAAAGGTGAGTTGAATTGTTCCAGGTTTCCAGGTGGATGAGAGGATGTTAAATAGGAAAACCAATGAGCAGATTCCCACTGTTGGCTAATAATTGGTGATCACTAAGACAACGGTTTTATCCCGTCTCTGAGCTGGATTAGGGCTTTATATTAGGTGTCACCTGGATGAAACAGAGCACACATTTGGCTAAAACAGAACCACTGCTGGGAGATCCACAAGTAAAGGTTTAGAAATGATAAATGATTACAGATGAGAAATAGAGACATAATTAGAAACACAAATTATGTGGTTTCCCAACATTGAATTATTTTGGTTAATATTTTTAAGCGATAGGTAACTGTAACTGTGTCACTCTTATAAAAAATCTCCACAGTTTACTCAGATTGACATTTTCATTACCATAGTTTTACTACAAACATCATGATTAAAATATGAATCTTGAAGCGAGATGATGGTACATTTGTGGTTACTGTGATTGTACGACAATCACCACAGTAAAACCACAGGTAATGTTTATAAGGGTGGTGGAAATCATTTTTAATTTACAGTAGATATTATTATTTTTTCTTGACATTCTTAGAAATCACAAATACCCCTGTTGGGTGTGATTTTGTTGTTATGCATGATAGTACATCAAGAAAACATTAAGCAGCAGAAATCACAGTACTTACATTAGAGTTTATTGTGTAATGTCATGATTTGTCACGTTTGGTGATGGTTGTGTGTTTCAGAAGGGTCTGTCTGTAAGCGTCCTTCTCCTGCTTAAACGGCTGCAGTTGAATTTGTTGTTTGCAGATGCAGTTTGTCCTGAGAATTGAATAAAGGAGAATTAGCTGAACTTTGTTCCTCTCATAAGCTTGTTAGTATTGCATCACAGGAAATGACTTGAACAGATCATTAGTGACCGTTATGTAAAGTCAGTCATTAGTGTTAGTGCGCTCTGTGGTGTTGCAGTACATTTTTGCATGTCAGCTAAAACATATCATTCTTTAAAGTACTTTAATCAGAGGAAAGAATCAATGATCTAACTGATCTCACACAACTCAATGGAAACCTCAACTTCATGCAAGTAGCTGAAAAGATTTTCACCCTTCTGGATTCCCAAGAGTTTTTATAGGTAGCAGCGCCTGTTCACTGTAATGTATATTACTCTGGGGCCCTCAATGCTTGACTGAATTACTGTGGGGCCCCTGATCGTTTGGGCCCCTGGAACTATTACCTGGTGGGTTGATGGACAGATAAAAAGAGGGAAGGATGTTCCATGTGCTCTTTGATGTTCCTTTAGCTGAGGCTCGGGCTAATCCAATAAGACTATGATTCTTTTAGTAGCACTAAATATAGACAGCAGTGCTCTTCTTGTTTAAACCTGAGCTGTTCATACTGTGTGTAAGATTCTCTTTTCTGTCCATCATTAATGAATTGAGAGCTTTAAAACATCATCAGCATCTTCAGTTCATAGTTTCTGATTCACAGTCTGAAACACACTTTTTAAGGGGCCGCTGAATAACAGCAAACACTGTCTGTCTCATGACATTTTCATGGAAAAAATTGGTCTTTTTACATATTTAATTACACAGTGTTGTTGGGTATTTTGCCAGATTTTTACCCCAAAAATGTGACCCACATTTTTGATGACTGAAAATGTATAAAATAATGATGCTGCTTCTTTTATAAGTCCTTTCTCACCCCCTCTAATATGGCTCTAAATGTTCTTACTCCCTACAAATAGTGGATTACTCTGTAACTATTCATCAATGGCAGTTAATATTTTGACTTTCATGACTATTTTTTTGTGTGAATACATCATTACAGTACATTACAACATTACAGTTGCGTGAATACAACATTACAGTACATTACAACATTACAGTTGTGTGAATACAACATTACAGTACATTACAACATTACAGTTGTGTGAATACAAC
>JAZGTJ010017797.1:0-11824 GCA_036877575.1 Botia almorhae
TGTGTGTGTGTGTGCGCGTGTGTGCGCATATGTGTGTACTGGTTGTAGGGGGTGGTGAGAGTTTGGCCTACTGGCTCTGTGTGACATCCCAAATCATATTTTTCACTGCAGCTTTTTTGTGTTATTTAGTTAAATCTTAAAAAGTCTGATCGCAAACATGTACCACAGTTAGTCTTTGTGACCAGCATTTAGTCAGCACGCAACGAACGGAATAACGATTTGTCACTTCAACAGTTGATAAACTGTGTTTTTGTGTCCGGTTTGCTCCTGGAACCCGTGTCCACGAACTTTCTTTTGAACTGTGTTAGCTTTTGGTTGGCACAGGCCATGCCAGGGCACTTACTGTGTTTATTCTGGCTAGTACGGACCCGGACTGTATTTGGGCCCTCGGTTTGTGCTCGACACTACTTGCTCTGATTTATTGATTGGCGTGTAATCTACAATTATGCTGAATGTGGTTCAGCCAACCGATCAGGGCTAGCTCGCGGACCTTCTTGTGGTTACCTTGTTGACAGGCGGTCTGCACGAACGCGCGTAAGTTATCCAGCCGCTGTGTTGCCATGTCCGGCGGGTATGTTAACACTCGCCGGCCCTTTGGTTGGAGTGTATTTTTGTGCATTCATGCTCGGTTACAGATCTTCAGCTTACTGGAATATGACAGTAGGGGATTATATGAGAGATTGCACGGCTAAGGAAGGAGAATGTCCCCTGGAGCAACACAAGTCCATATGCCCACCGACCATACACACAAATGCGTTTACTTACTGAGTGCTCTTATATGGACGTATAAATCTGTGATTCAGCACTTTTTCGATGCGTGCTTTCCTTGTACATGTGCTTTACCAGCATATTTTTTTGTAGTACATAACAGCCAGTCAAATTAAATTGTCACTCATTTTTTTTGGTCATCGGGAACGTTTTTTTTTATTAAATGCGAAACATTCTGTTCTAGTTCAGTAAAACATTACTTGAGAATTGGCATGAATACAACATAAGCTGGCATTCGAGGCATTTCTAAATGAAGCAGAATTCATTGGACCGTGTAAAGTCAGGCTACAACGTTATTGCTTAATGTTTTTCTCCCCCGCCTGAACGCCATTGGTTGGATCAGCAGAAATAAGCTTCAGAGGTGAAGCGAGTTATTACACTGTGATGAAAGGATATACAAGAAAAACGTTTTTTTGTTTCAGAATAACACTGATGACACACGTGAAAAAATACCCACAATCCTACAGCTTCACCTGCGTCTGTGAGTTTGTATCTTTAGCCGTTGCTGGCGGCTGTAAGACGCTTGATTGGTCTGGCTGCTTGATTTATTCTTATTCAGGTAACGCCCACATATTTAACCCACAGCCCAGAGGACTAATTAGTTCTTATCAGGCCTCTCCCTCATCTCAAGTATGATTTATGTCACATGAGCCCACGGAGGAGACGAGACTTCTTTCACTGTGTGTATGTGTGTATGAGAGAGAGAGAGAGAGAGAGAGAGAAAGAGAGAGAGAGAGAGAGAGAAAGAAAGAGAGAGAGACACAGAGATTGTAATACACCAGAAATGTTTTGGGGGATGAGGGTGTCATTCAGTTCTTCATTTGACCTTTGACCTATCGAGGCTGCGTTGAGGGCTCTCTTATCAAGACCTGTTTTTTAACAACAACTAAATCAACTGAATTGTCTTAACTAAAGTTAAAAATCGGTTTCTCTCTTTCTTCAAAGCGTGCATGCTAAATATGTCAAAACATGTTTTCAGAGGCACTCAACTGTTTCCTATCCTCTCACTAACCGATGCCTGTTCTCCCTCAGCTGTTGCATTATGGGTCAGTGTCTTCCTCCAGGCCCTGGTGCTGTTAACTAGCTGTAATCAACAGGCCAGCTGCTGGACACATCTTTCACTGGCTTGACTCCTCTATTAACTAAAAGCACCATGGACCTCTCCTCCCAATTGCCACTCCCCTGTTGCCACCCATCAATCACACACATGCCTGTTTCACAGCATTGCCGACCCCGCCCCCCACTTCATCCAGGGCATCAGTCACACCGAAGACCATTGTCCTGGATCGGTACCCACCCAAACTGCATCTCTGTTAACAGAGGGGCTCATAGGGCACTGCAATAGTCATGAATCAGTTCCTGATTAAACACATCACGAAGCATCATAACTGGATCTTAACTGAAGCTGTGCCAGGCTATGTGAATATGTGGGTTTAGGTTCAAATTCTGTGCTGTGGTTCAGTTCACTTTATTTATCTATCGTGCCCCTTTGTAGAAACACCATTTTGGGAATTATCTGTTGGGAATTATAGGAAAGCATATAAATAATTACATTAACTATATGGATTTAATGTAAATGTTAGGTAATAATGAAAAAGAACAGAAATATGTAAACTTATATAATTTTATCTTAAGTAAAAGGCTTTAATAGAACATGGATTAGTTTGAAACACCTCATTTTGTCTTCAATAATCATTGTGTGGGGTATTAAAGCTCAAAATATGTTAGTTTTTATTTTTTTAAAGCTGCAGTTCATAACCTTTGCCTGTCTATCATCAACTTACGGAATGCGGCTTTAATGTTGAAGTAGCAGAAGAGTTTTTTTAATGCTACAAAGCACGATTGGCCTCTGACAGTTTCACACTTGAGCATTTCCAAGCAGGTTTCTTGTAATCCTGAGCCTGTGGTAGGTCTGGGCTCTGTCCGGATCTGTGTTGTGGCAGCACTCTTTAGCTCTAGGGTCTTTGCTGGAGCCAAGGGATTCCCCAGAGTCCCCACGGCACTCCCAGATCGAATATCAGATAGACAATGAACATTTCATCATTCGCCGCACATTCTTTGCCAGTAACTAGAAATGATTACAGCCCCAA
This sequence comes from Botia almorhae, assembly GCA_036877575.1. Classification (NCBI taxonomy): domain Eukaryota; kingdom Metazoa; phylum Chordata; class Actinopteri; order Cypriniformes; family Botiidae; genus Botia; species Botia almorhae. The sequence goes on from JAZGTJ010017797.1 coordinate 2,859, forward strand.
TCAGATTTGCCGGCCTCCTTTTGCAAAGCTAATTGGTAATTTTAGCCGCACCTCTTGTGAAAGACCACTGAGGCGGGAAGGAGCGGCATTGCTGTTTTTCTTTTCTTTTGCCCTCATCCTTTTCTCTTTGTTGTTATCTGGCAGTTGTGAATGGAGTGGTTTTGTGGTGTGTGTGTGTGTGTGTGTGTGTGTGAGATGTGCTTCGGTAGCTTTAGATGCCAACTTCCTACCAGAGACAACAGGGTGTTGGTTTACAGCTGCCCTCTAGTGTGAACAAGAAACGGGGACTCGTCCGGGATTCTGCTTATCAGTGACTTCATTGGATTCTGCCAAGGGTGTGGGCTGGGGCCTAGCTTATTGACCCTCCGAATAGGCCACAAAAGAGCTGTCAGGGTGGGAGGGCTAAACTGCCCCTCTCTCCAGGTCAGATTAGGTCACAGTTTTATCTTCGAGGTGAAGCTCAAAGCTCAACTCTGGGGGATGGGAGGTCTTACTAGATGTTTACATGGAAGTACATACAGATGGGAGATGTTTTAAGATCATTAAATTCATAGATAAGTTATATATAATCTTTTTTTAGCATTAAATATGGACTGTTGTTAGTAATAAAAGCTAAATATTTTAGTAGTAGGTTTTCGTGTGTTAGTGTCATACTTTCATACAAGTTTCATACAACAATATTTTAGAAAATCTATATAAATGAGGGGAAAAATTGGTGGTGACTAGGTGGTACTTGTACATATTTTAATTTGATTGAACTTGGCCTGAGAAGTTGTTGCTTTCTTTGACATTTTGTACTGTGCTTCCTTTATTTTACAAAAAGTCTTGAACATTAGAATATGTGAGTCAAGATACAAAGTAAATAGTCAGAAACATTTAACCTAAGTGACCAACAGAACACACATTCTAAGTAGCCTATTTATCATATATTATAATCATAATATTATCATTATATGAGTAATCCCTTACTAAGCAACCTGAGGTTACAAATCTTGCTGCTACACACCACAATGTAAACCTTTAGCCTTTTTTTAGTTGGTTGGTGCGTATGACATAAGTTCCCCCATAACCTGTTGATGTCTTAAAAATGTGCTGTCCCCCAGGAGGTGCTGATGATGTTGGATAACTACGTCCGAGACTTCAAAGCTCTAATCGACTGGATCCAGCTGCAGGAGAAGCTGGAAAAGACAGACGCTCAGAACAGGTGATGACACGCGAGCGTCACATACAGTCACAGTATTGTGTGGGGGTTTAAACTGTGATATTTCCAACCTGATCAATGAAAAGTAATTTGAGGTGAAGGACTGTTTTACTGTCTTAACTACATTACAAGTGACACTATTTCATTGATTATGATATAAAGACCAGTGCTTTTAGCTTGTTTCAGTTTGTTTAGTTTAGCCTGCACTGCCATTTGAATCAAGATAAGTGCATTCATGTCCTTCAGAACAATTCACTTGCATAACGTGCTTCAGAAAATATTCATTTGCTAACTTGTTTTGGTTTAATGCATTAGAACTTGTGCTCAGATGTTTGGATCAAGCGAGATAACTGATTGAGGATTATCTCATTCTCGCAGGCCTACATCTTTGGCCTGGGAGGTTCGAAAGATGTCACCAGGAAGGCATGTGATGTCCAGCCCATCGTCAGACCGCATTGTTCCATCACCTGGTGTCCGCCGTGCACTCAACTTTGGGCGAGTCACTCCATCACACCCGAAATAGTTTAAAACCGTTTCTGTCATATAACATTTCTTTCTCCAGATCTTACCTTTAGGTGTTATAAGTTCTGTTATAAAATCTGCTATTTTCAGTGACTTTAGTTGTTGTACGTTTTTACTGTACAACAAAAAAGTGTTATGAATTAAAAAAAAAAATTTTTTTAAGTGTCTTTAGCTGTTAAGGTCTTACCAGAGAATTAGGAATTTAAAATCAATTATTCTCATTTTGGTCAGAATATCACATTTTAAATTCTGAAAATCAAAATTTATTATTCACTGTAAGATGACCGTACTGTCTTATTTGATACTCGTTTGGAGTACGCAAACGAGTATACGCATTTTGTTAAAGGTTCTGTCACCTCTTAAATGAAAAATAGATGATTATTTATCTTGTGTAAAGCATTTCATATTGGGCCTTCAAGAAGAGCAAAATATCCTTATCATACAAATCAGCGGATGCCAGGAAATGGTCTGAGATTGAGATTTGCGCCTTGTTACTTTAACTGAGAGTATGTCGGTTATTTAATATTGACATAGCACAACGTTTTTGCCGATTCCCACCTCGTCAATGCGCAGGACATTGGAGTGGCCCGAATCATTTGTTGTTGTTTGCAATCCGAGCCGTATGCCAGTCTGGCCTCAACCTATTATCCCTACTCACTTCTTGCTAATTGACACTGTTGTCTCTGTTGGCAAACTCTGCGGTTACTCTCAGCTCCTGCTAGAAGAGCTTAATATGAGGCCCCTCCATTAGCCCTGTTTCTTTTTAACTGATAGTGTGAAAGGAAGACAATTGATAATGCGATTAAAATGCCACTGAATGCTCCGATGGAGAAATCAATGGCAGATATGATACATATCTGAGGCTCGGTCTGAGACCGGAAAGTCTATGCGCGTCTGGCAGAGGCCGGGAGGGGGGGAATCGATCCGCGACGGCCTAAGCGTTTTGTTTAATGCGATTTTCGCCGGGTTGTTCCCCGGCCCGCGCCTGAGACTGTGGGAGTGCAGATCTAAGTGTGGTTAAAGACTGCTGAAGCACGGGCATCCATGTCTGTATTACGCTGTAATTGGACACCGCAGGAAATGGATATCGATCAAAATGGAGGGCCCTCGGTCTGATGTAGGAGCACTTCCATTTCAACATCCAGTGTTTGTGGCTGCCCGGTGCAGTCATGCACAGCCGGAGTGTGCGGCGCGCTGCAGGCGTCTGCCCACACGTCTAATGTGCTTTTCTCATTTTCATCACAGAGGTCCCCCGCCCACCCTGGCTGTGGCACGGCTGTCCCACACTGGACCCAGCTGGGCCGATCGAGTCAAATCTTCCAAATCACTTCCCGTGGCCAGTCAAAGCACCAACATCCCTACTGAAAAACCAGGTGAACTCATGTTCATATTTCCAAATGTTTGTGGTGTTTGTAAGAATTTACAGAATTAAGAGTTTCAACTCTAAAAGTCATGACAATTGGACCCGTGACCAGGCAGATGTATTAATGTGCGAAGTTGCATGGTAACCGTTAACAGCCGACACTTGCGAAAGAACTATTTTAATGTTTAAGAATTGTTTATTAGTGGTAACTTGTCCCACATCGTTGGTGCTACTCATATTAGACCTTAGATTTTGTCCTGTTTATGCTACTTTAAGTAGTCTAACTTGTGATTTTTATTTGTTTTTCTAAAGCAAAGAAAGACGCGGAGGGCTGGGAGACCGTGCAGCGCGGGCGCTCTATGAGGCCCCGATCCACTGCCATGGTGGCCAAGGTTTGCCCCGTTCCGGCCCAAGTGAGCCCCAAAGACGACAGTGACAAGGAGAACCAGCAGCTCCAGGTTCCACCCCAGGACAAACCTCTGGAGAAAGGGGAGCAAGAGCAACCCCCTCCTCCGGAGCAGAGCCAGGAGAAGGAAAAGACCCCAATCATTGAGGTACTGACGTCAGTCAGCCCCCTCGTTAATTATTCAGGGAGCAGACAGAGGTTGGAAAGCTCCGTTACATCCGAGTGTTTCATCTTCCAATCTGTTTTTGTTTTGCAACAGGGTGTTCATAGATACACTGGCCAGACAGGGCAGTATCAAGTGTACGAGCATCGATTTCGTACATGTGTATCTGACTGACAGAGAGAACTAATGAGCTCTTATGAAATATTGTCAGTGCTTCGTTTGATTTGAAGATGACGCGAAAGCCAAAATTACTGTTTTGATACAATTCGAGCTGCCTCGATGTCTGCTGCCTACGTAGACAGCTGCTTTGGAATTTGGAACACAGCAGCTGTGCATCGCAGACCGCACACAGAATATTCTGCTTGATCACATTAATTTTAGTAGATTCAAGTGATAGATGGTGCTAAGTAACACCACAATAATAAACAAAATACTTTACAAAATACACATGCACAGATGTTAGGTAAAATTATCAATCTTTTAGTTGCGCTGATCTATTTACTAAAACGTCTCAGCATTAAATACAATACACATTTATTTAAAATTCATCATTTACCTCGCCTCGTCCTCCATCTTTCTTGTTGCAATGCATTATGGGGTTGCCTTCCAGAATTTGGCCTAAACAAATTATCTTAGGAGATATTATTAAAATGTCTACCTAAAAATAAAGTCTTAGTAAAATGTTTTCATACATTTGCATTGATTTTTAAGATTGCGGTCATGACTCATTTGCATGCATGTGTTTAATAATTGTACAGTTTTTTGGTATGCTATGTGTTTGTTGTGAAATGCATGATATTGTGTAATTATTTAGCATGCTCTGTTTTTGTGTGTTTTCTTGCTGTTCTCATATCTGGCAACCAGTCTGTCATACAGAAACAGCAAGAAGCACCATGACATGCATGTTCCTGTTCATGTTTGTGTATGCATTTGTGTGTATATCACACAGCCCCCACCCGAAAATGTTGAAGAGCCAGGGCAGAGCGTCAGCACCACCTCTGAGGACACGCCACCCCCCATGTCCGACCCCACGCCACCCCCAAACTCCCTGCCTCCGATGCCTCAGAGCCCAGTCTTGGCCTCCATTCCGGGTTCTCCTCCTCCAGTCCTTTCCCCACTGGAGGAGCCAGGTGCTGGGCAGGCTGAAGAGGAGCAGGGGATGGAGGGGTCGATGTGGAAGGTTGTGGCACCATTGGAAGAAGCGGCGGCAGTGGTACGCGTTCCCCTGGAAGTGGTGACACTGGAGAGCATGCTGGACCCCACAGATCTTTCCACCGTGAGTGCTGAGAGACACAGGACAGGGTCGGGTCTCTCGTCTAAACAAAGTCAATCCCAAAAACAGGACCCCCCCTCCCCCTTCAGGGAGAAGGACGTGTATATAAAAAGGTTGAACGAGTATCTGTGAGTCTTGTAGAGAACGAGAGGGCTCAGTGATTACAGACAGCTTTGAAAGTTACCACAGTTGCCCAGGATTCTATTTTAAGCTTATCCTCTCAGGCAGTTTGACCAGTTTTATCATTGACATTGACCTCCCTTTGAGCCCTGTCCTCCAAAAACATTTCAGCTCCTTGATGCGTACCAGCAAATACCACTCATTGCCCTTTTCCAGCGTTGGTTCGCATCCTAGGGATCTGCAAAACTCTCGTAGCCATAACCGAATACAACAATTCATAATTTGCCCACAAAAAACATGCCACATAAAAGTCGTACACCTTCTTCGCGATCTCCTTTTAGCCTCTGAATTTAATGTTTTCGTGCCATCTAGCCTCGTAGCAGTCAGAATGGCTGCAGTCGGCAGTTAAAAATGTAAACAATTCGCATGAATTCAAATAAAACGTACCGTACGATGTTTTTAAATCATTTCATGTCAGGGATGTGATGAAAAGAAACTGATTCCAGTGTAGATAGATTCGATTATAATCTATCAGCAATCTAGTTTTGTTTCATGTCTGCTTAGCCACATGCTTGAGGTTATTATATAAGCAGCCCTGAGCCGTGACATTAGCTTAATGGGCTGATGCCACTATAAACCAATAATGAAGTCTCTGTTTAGACATTTTTACACAATCATATGTTTTTTCTTAGCACTGTCTCTTATCGTTGATACCCAGTCAACTGATTGGACACGCAGACGTAGGCCAAATAACCCTGACTCTTTCTTAACACGTGATGGCTGTAGAAGTGATAGAACATTCTGTTTTGGCGTTCCATTGGTCTCCTGTCTGCGTCCTCTCTTAGAGAAACCTCCAAGGGGTTCATTAAGGCTAAACACGCACGGCTCTCTGTGAGCTACCGGCATCTATTACTCAACAGGTCTCGGCCTCTGCGCCAAAGCCAGTATGAAACAATGGAGATGGATTAGGCTTAAACGCTCAGACGGGCGCGCGATTGTCGCGTCGGAATCCGGAATGGTTGCTTCCGAGGTCCAGACACCATCTCTCTGGGTGGGTCAGATAAGCCCTGGTCTGTTTAGACTCCAGATGTAAGACCAACAGGCGTGCCGTTGAGAGAAGTGTACTTCTCATTGCGCTCGTTAGCGTGACGTCTGACGCTAGTTTCGGCAGCTCCCGTCGTCTCCGTCTTCTCCCACGCTGTCCCGAAATTGGCACTTGGCATACTGTTCACTCGTCAGGTTCTGGAGGCAGAGGTCAAGCGCCGTGGCCTCCGATGGCAATGGGAAGGATAGTTTTTCCAAAATATTTTGGCAATTTACCAGTCATCACGGGTCATGAAGACTCACAGGTGGGCCCTCGGAAGGAATGTATGAACAATGCGTCGTTTAATAAGCCATCCTAAAATCAGCATAAACTCCTTTACTGCTTAAGAAAGCGTTTACCTGAGAAGTAGAGATGAACGTACTTACGCTGCTAATAATCTTTTATCAACATTGTGCCGCAGCTGCTGCTGTAGATCCGTGCCGTACTTTTCCACAGAAAAAGTTGGGAAAAACTGGCTCGGCAGTAGCCTCTTAAACCTGCTGCTGCCGAACCGTTTAACGGGGATGGAATAATGCCTTCTGCATGCCTGCAGAACGTTCTTAAAAACAAAAACAACTCCGTTTAGCTAGCCTGACAGCAAAACAAGATTAAAATCAACAAAGCTGCTCCAGCTGCTTTATTTCTCCCTGTTGTCTGGAATAAAATAACTGTATTTACACAGAAAAGTGTGTTTTTTATAAACCGATGATTTGTATGATTTGGTTACCGCGAGTTGTATTAGTTAGCGCGTAGGAGCTTGTAATAATAACCCAAAAACCCAAAAATTTAAATTACTCTGGAAGTTAAAACGATTTAGAATCTAAGCAAAGTAAGTAAGACTAAGCGAAGGCCATTATGTGCTGCGTGTGTTTGTGGGTAAGTTATGTGGTAATCAGTTGGAAAAGGGATGAGATGTATGTGTAACTGTATCATATAATGCCATATAAGAACCCCCCATTTCATTCCCTCATCTCTATTGTGGTTGCGTGCTGCATGATTTCGGAATGCTTCCCCATGCGTTTTTGTGATTGATCGTGTTTATGGCGTGTGCCTGCGTTATCATTTCATTTGGTTTTTGGGCTCTCCGACAAACGTCCCGAACTTGATTGCTCTGAATGTTTGCATTCCTAAAATTAAATCCAGCCTAATTCCAGATGAAGTGCTGAATTGATTGCACCCCGTCTTAATTGAAGTTATTCTGGCTGTGCTTCCTGGAACGTGCTCAAAGGCCCGGTGTGGATAACTTGGCACGGTGCTGCACATTTTGTGCCTCTGACAGCTCCGTTCGGTGTGATGACTTTTGTGACTGAGAGTCGGTGTTATTGTTTCTGTTGTCAGCCCCAGTCCATGGCTGAGGTCTTAGCTAAGAAGGAAGAGCTGGCCGACCGCCTGGAAAAAGCTAATGAAGAAGCGATCGCCAGTGCCATAGCTGAGGAGGAACAGCTGACGCGGGAGATCCAGGCGGAGAACAACGAGCTAGAGACGGACAACGAAAGCGACTTCTCCGTGCGTCTGACTTCATTGCTGTTTTATACTGAAAAGACGAGATTTTTCTGAATTTGGTAATATTTATTATTTTGATTTCTACTTCAGGCAAGTATTGGGAGTGGAAGTTATGGCCTGAACTTGGACTGGAGTGAGATGCTGGCTGATTATGACGGTAGAAACACCATTAGTGTCTTCACGGTTACCGCATACATACCTGTACTACGTATAAATATATATGTATCTCACACGCAGACCCACATATATACAGTGAACTCCATAAGTATTTTATAAAAATATAATATAATATAATAATATAAAAATATTTTATAAAATATATAAAAAATTATATAAAAATATATAAAAACTTTACAGAGCAATTCTTATAATTAAAAGATGAATATGAGGCAGAAATACAAAACGTCACATTTTATTATTTGGCTGTTTTAACATAAATGTTTTACCAGTTTAGAAAAAAAGCAGTTTCATCCCTCTATGTAATGTGGGCCTAATTATGGGAACAATTGACTCACAATTGTGTTGTGTTTCAATTATGATCAGCTGTGTCCTGTTGCATTATCTGTTCACACATTAAAATCAGGGAACGTGTAGTATCAGTTCTGTGTATTGTCTCTGCAGTCTGAGTCTTGCGTTCGGTTAGAACACACACCGGTCAAGATTAAGACGAGTCAGCTGACTCTGACAGAAAAACAGTGGGAAGTGTCCAAAAATATGACATTCTGTACATTCGCCTCATTCATCTTTTAATCATAAAAGATTTTTGGACTCCATAGCGAACAAAGCAATTCTTTCCTTACTGTCCCCATACTTACGGAGGGCACCGTATGTATATAACAGCAAATAAAACACTCAACACTGTTTTAGAAATTGTTAGAAATTTTTATGAATGTTATGTTAATTTTTCACTTTTTTTTATAAACACAAATGCATAATCTCTAAAGTTCAGAAATCACTATAAATAAATACAGTTGAACAAGGTTTTTTAAATATAAATTTGAATTTATATATAAATTCAGTTATATAGAATTATAAAAAGTAATAAAAATCTAAATCTAAAATTATATAAAAAGATAAAGTTATGAAATTAAATCATTAAACCTAATGCATAAACTTAATTTGACTTTCACAACAAACTCTTATTTGAATATTGTGCAGGACCAATGGTTTCTTTTCTTTCTGAATTCTGGCAGCTCGGGAGCCCTGGCGTCAGAGCACTTCCTGGGGCGACATCGTGGAAGAAGAGCCAGCACGACCACCTGGCCACGGCATCCACATGCACGAGAAACTCTCCTCTCCATCACGCAAACGGTATATACAGTCATTCTGTT
>JAZGTJ010017798.1:1166-11824 GCA_036877575.1 Botia almorhae
TAGGATTAGGTACTTCCACATGGACACACTGATTTACTCAGAAAACATTTGTTGTACATACACACAAACATATTTCTCATCATTTCTACTGGTCTGTTATACTAAATGAGATTTTTGTTCATTAAAATGGCACCAGAGGCTCAGAGTGCAATAAACTGTGGGTAATAAGGCAATGACATGAAATTGGCAATTGAAAGTCACAAACTGTGACAACTCTTAATGAACTGTTAAATCTTTCTGTAGTTTAAATGATGGAGCGTTGTGTTAGCAGTGCTGATTCCTATGGAATTTATTTTGTGGCAATAAAAATGAATGCAAACTTTGAAGAAACAAACAAAAATAGATTATGTGAAAGAAGAAAAACAAGCTCAATAGCCAGTGTTCCTGTAGCTCAGTTGATAGAGCACTGCATTAGTGGCACAACGGATTGTGAGTTAGAGTCCCAGGGGAGCACACATAATGAAATGTGTAACTTAAATGCATTGTAAGTTGCTTTGGATAAAAGCGTCTGCCAAATACATAAATTTAATACGTAAAAGTGTAGCATAGTTTTCAAACAAACCATATTTTTAAGGGTGTTTTCTAAACATTCTTTTTCGCAAGTCATGGTTTATAAATGCACTTACGCTTTTACAGTTTCATTTTCAATCTGCAAATTTATGTTCGCCATTCTGGCACAACCCTTTTATGGGGGTGGGGTTTTACTATTCTTTAATCTTCTTGGCTGGTGAGATTTTGATGGACAGCTCTAAGAGTAAATCACAGTTAAGCCTCGCTCCCACAAGAGGTTTGTGCCAGAATGGTGAACGTAAATTTGCGGATTAAAAACAAAATCTGTAAAAGCATAAATAAATATTCTTTGCAAAAAAGATAACGTTTAAAAAAATACAGTTTGTTTTTAAAACGTTGCTACACTTTTGTCGTTGAGTTTGTTTGTAATTCTTTAAGTGTTTTTCTTCTTTCACATTGTTTATTTTTGTTCAGTTCTTCAAATTTACAATTCTTTTAATTGACACAAAATAAATCCTATAGATTCCCAGAGAGCACACATACTGATCAAATGTATAACCTCAAAGCACTGTCGCTTTGGATGAGAGTCTCCCAAATCTATATAGGTACATGTAAACTATAATGCCATTACACCTATCCATGAACCCTATCTCTAACCTAACCCAGTCCAGATCATAGATGTTAATTAAAATTAGAACAAGCAGCAATTTTGGAAACAGCCCAAACAGTTGTTAAGTAGAGACAGTATGTCTCTACATGTTAACCTGAGAAAAACAAGACAAAAACTGCACAGGAAACAGCATAAAACACTGTCCTATTATACAGCTCAGCATTGCTCAAATTCACAGATTCACATGTTTTAGTCATGTGAATCTGAAGAAGAGTCAGAGCACAGAACATTACATAAACATCCTGATCAAGGAAATAATAATAATAAAAGATTAAATTGAAGTGACCATAAGAGTAAAACTTTCTCAAATCTTTCACAAATGGAAGACCAGCAGCTGACTGATTAGAAACACATCGCACTCAACACGATGCAGCTTCTCTTTCACTGATTAGCATAACCAGACACTAAAGAACTGGATCCTAAAAAAGATCCATCTGAGAAAATCTCAGGCAGGCTGAAGGTGCAAGATTTGTCACAGATGTTTGCATGTGCAGAGCAACCCTTTACAATGCAGTTAAAAGATTGAGTGGAGGCAGCTCATTCCACCAGAGAATTACAGAATAGGTGAATGTCTTACAGAACAATCTGGTGTTGTTTTGGCTAAAAGCATGCTAATTTTGAACACTCTTCTTCACAAACTGTAGTGAAGAAAAAACTGAGACAGACAGATGCTGGTGTTATTGTCAGTCCCCTATAAAATTGTGTGTTCTTTCTAAGCGCCATCTACATGTAAGCATATCTAACATATCTTGCTTAATACGATAGCTGTCAACTGTCATGTCAATTGACTAAATGTTGCATAGTCTCAAAGGTACATACTGTTTTAGTAGGCAGTCTGGATATGAAATAGGTATGAGTCTCCCCCGACACTGGCAGGTATTTCTGATGCACATCCATTTATCCAAATGGTCCTAATGTGTTGTAGACAACTCTATATAATCATATCATAAACCAATTATAATCTTAGTACCACTAATTAGTTTTACTGTCTTCTGTGTTGTACGTGTTTGGTAATTTTTCTTTTTTCTGTGCTTGTATTTTTATTATATGTAAAACCTTTTAAAACAATGAAACATTGTAAAACACGTTCTAATATATCCAATTTGTGCAGTTGTAGGTATACAAACAAATAACACAATTTTAGAATTATAGTGGAAACCACACATGCCTTGAGCTATTTCTAATCATGCATGACATGTGACTCAGCATGTTGTTCAGCAGAGTGTGTGTATGTGTGTAACATCATCAGGACAGAAAATGACCTTGTCTCCAAACACAAGACCACTAGGAGACAGGTCACGTATACAATCTCAACTCATAGAGAGTCTTACACACACAAACTGTGAGGACAAACATGCTTATTATGTTCCTCAGTGTGAAGGAGCTGATGAGGAGTGACTGTTCAGAGGATGGAGGATTTGTGTATTTTGTGGGTGGCGAGATCTCACAAACACATGGAAAAGCTGTTATTGAAATACAAACCCCAACTAACTAACCTGCCAAACCTTACAACAACACCATTAACAACATATTTTTTTGTTTATGCTAAGAAAAATAATCAGTAATCAGAGAGCACTGGTATTATAAAAATTAATCATCTCAAAACCCGCCAGCTTTTACACACGCAGCAGATGAGATTTAGTTCAAGATGTCAGGAAATCACAGGCTGTCAGACTGGAGGTAAAAAGAAACCACAGCAACCGAACATCAAATTACAGCCTCCAGTGCACACATCATCTTTCTGTCCTGCAGATTTTCCTAGAGAATGTATGAGCAAGAAACCTCAAAACTGCAGCATCTGGTGATCAGGCAGCATTGGCCACTCAAGAAAGAACACAGGTGTGTATTCAGTGCTTGTCCATCACAGGCTCCGTGACTGGACCACATAAGCTAATATTTAGAAGCGAGTTTAATATTGCTTCCAATCAAAACGGCAAGAAATTAAAGTAGGATTTGTGCACTTGTAAAACGTCTCCCATCACTTGAAATTAATGAGAAACTCCATATCTTAGAAAAAGAGAACATGGTGCGTTTCATTCGACCATAAGTGGACAGCAAAGTGGACTTTACAGGGAATTCTGTCATTTTACATGAAGTTCCAACCTGAAAGGAGCAGTTTGAAGGGAATGAGGGAACACTGAAACCTAGCTTTACTGGAAGTGAAGAGGGAAAATCATCCAACTGTCAATGACTGGTGCCTCACCACCAGTCAAAAGAAGTGATGGAAAAGAGTTTATCTATGCATCTGAGTATTCATACATTTTTTTTTGTTTTTATTATACAAACAAAAATATTGATGAACACATACGGCGTTTAATAGTACATTTGCATATTCTATTGTATCTCCTATGAGAATTTATTTCGACAGAAACGGTTAAAATATCATTAAGTTCTAACCCGGTAAATGTAGCCAGTTTAGATCTTCAAATACATTTAAAATGTGCAAAGTTAAGTTTTTGTAATGTTCTCAAATTTTTTTACTTAATTTTATCTTCCACCATATTGGAAAGAAAGTGCACGAGATAAGACTGCTACTGTGCAATTATGACAACCATGGATTAAGAACACATACACATTTTATATTGCGTTACAGTAAAACTTTAAATCTGTTAATAGATAAACCTATTTGTTTGTTTATTGATGATAAACATATACCTTTTGATTATATTTTTTAAAAACATAATGTGTTTTTTGTGCATGTATATGTTTTTTTTAAATATGAAAGTTCATTATAATACATATTTATGTTGTAACATGATTTGCGCGATCCTGGATCACTGTGTCGCTGGAGCTGTCCGTGGTGCTGAACACACATATCATATTAGCAGTACTGGAGCTGGGCCATGGTGCTACAGCTAACTTATGCAGCAATCAGAACTGAAATTAAGCAGTTTCTCACACACATAAACACAACCTTTAACAGACCATACTCAGAAAAAAGCGGCCAATGTCTTGCACAGTAGATTGTTGAAACAATTGGATTTCAGAAAGAGCAAATTAATAATCCTGCTAAAGACTACAGAGATCAGGTGAGAGCGCTATTGCAGTGGTGCAGGGATAGCAAACCTCTGTCTCAACATTAGCAAAACCAGGGAAATGATTGGGGACTTTAGAAGTATCTATAAAAACAGCTACGCCCCTTACACATCGACACGGCTGCTGTGGAGTCAGGAACATCATGAGAGGTATGCACCTCTTGAATGACATTTCTTGGTCCCTGCAAACCACATCAGTTATAAAAGCTGCTTGTCAGAGGCTTTACTTTCTATTGAGGCAAAGAAGTTTGGTCTCCCTCTCCTTATGATTACCAGCTTCTACAGATGCACCACTGAAAGCACACCAACTGGGTGCTTGACTGTCTTCACTGTCTGATATCACAATCACGAACTGTCTCTTAATATTGTAATCTTTATGGTAACTTTAGGAATTCTGAGCAGACTACAACTGCACTCTCATTCTTAATTTATTCCATTTGTTGCACTTTTGTTTGCCTCCACTGTTTACGTTCATAATTTGCACTACATCTGCATACTTTTGTGCACAAACTTTAAAACCATTATATATACTGCATGCAAATTTTTTTACAGTTAGAACCTGCACTTTAAAGACACAAGGGGTGTAACAATTCATTGATACAGATCGATGTAATGAGCAAATGTATAACAATATGATGCATCAATGGCACACGTAAAATATCGCTAGGTACTTTTATTTTGACACTCTTCACATCTTCATATAACGTGGCATCTGCTATGCATGTTCGCCATGGCACACATTTTCATTTCCTCACTATACTGTTCGCCAGTGCATCAGATTGTGATGCAAAAAAGTGGTGGCAGCAGCAAAATGACAGACACAGATTATGTGTCTGATATATATTTATGTATACATTCACATATAGACTAAACACAAAGTATATCCAGAAGGTAAACTGCTTTTGGTTGATCACTTACTAATATGATAAATCATGAAGGGGTTTAAGAATTTTAAGAACAAAACCATTTTAGTCTTATTGACCCTAACATGGGTCAATACTTAATTCAAAGCTTCATTACATTTTTTTTACTATCTGTAGCCCTTAAAGAACAAACCAACAGTGTATGTGTGTGTGTGTTATACTGCTATAAGTGGTATATGAGGACAAAATGAGGACAATGAGGCTATATGAGGACAAAACTGTGTATAATGATGTGTATAACAACGTAAACCTGGTTTATGGGGACACTTTGCATGTCTTAATAAACCAAATGGCATAAAAAACACATAGTGAATGGTGTTCATTTAATAAAAATGCCAATAGCTTTTAATAAGGATTAGGTTTAGGGGTGGGATTAGCAGAGGGGGATGGAAAACTTGATTAGGTATACAGACTTGATTAGTTCAGTTTACAAATCATTATGCCTATGGAGTCTGCATAAACCACATATGCGAGTGTGTGTGTGAATTCCATGGGGTGTGTAAAAGAAAAATGGAAGCCACTAAGAAGAGAGTTCTACAAGCGCACACAACCAGAAATGAACAGAAAATGCTGAATCAGCAACAGCACTGCAGAGAATGAAGGATAGAGAGACCTAGACAAACAAGATATAGAGAGAAAGAGAGACAGAGAGAGAGGTAAAACATGAATAAAGATTGTCAGCCTGTCCATCAGGCTTCTCATAATCTCATACAGAAGTGTGAGAATGATTTCAACAGTAAAATTATTTATTGTGCAGAATAACAACAGTGTTCGATTTGCAGATTTAAAATCATATAAAAAATGTTTACTTCTAAAATAACAAAAATTACAGCCACATAAGATGTGGTTTCCAACAAACAATCCAAATAATGTCCACGTGTGAGAGTAACAATATGTTTAATATTATTTAGACACTTTTATCCAAAAGCATTTGTATTGGTACATGTAATGTACCCTCTAAAGTCTCCTGGACTTTAGTGTTACTCAGTACCCTCACAGCTCACTGGTTTCAGTCCTGTGCTTCAATCTCTACACTAAGAGCCCTTCAGAGGAACTCTGATGGAGAAATCTCTTTAGCTTTAAATGCTTAAATAATCAATTCTTTTAGTTAATTACATAATAAATCATTTTTTGTCTCTATATGGTTCAAATATCATAAAACTCTGGGAATCTCTGTCATATTGCCATGACTTTGCTGTCACAATCTGATTATTACATTCAGTCACCCTGAATTGTTTTTTAAAATTTTTTCTAAATGAATAGAAGGAATTCACTTTAAACCCTTTGTGCAGTCGGCATGTAACATTCCTGAAGTAAAAGAAATCGTCTGGAAATGAGATCAAAGAGATTGTGTTATTTAAACTCAATCATCCCCAGCTGCTGTGCTATGATTATTTAAATTAAACCCTCTTTGAGTTCTCTGGCTACCGTTATTAAATCATTGCTCTTCACTATTTCATTCAACAGTTTTGTTTCTTTCTAATGTTGTGTGGCTTTTGCTTAACCAGGATCACAAAAGCACGTGGGGCTGCAGTCTGTGTTCATTTATTAGTGTTTCTACTACTGTCTGCTACAGACTCTTACAAAACTCTTACTTTTGTTGAGTTTTTCTGTCACTAATGGGTAAACTTCACTGTGTAACTCGTCCAGTAAATAAAACGCGACGTAAGGAGAGATGAGCTGTCACATGACCTGAACAGAGCATATACATTTTAATAAACAGATGCATATACAAACAACAAAAAAACTTCTTGATGGGTTAATAGTTGTGTCTGAGTCACTATCAAGCACAGGCGTGACAGTTTATCAGTGCACAGCGCCTGTAACACTTTGTTAAATTTGATTAGCAACATTCAGGGACAATTACATGCCCATGACTGTGTCTTTAAATAGAAGAACAGAGCTAAATTAATAATGTGCCACTTAAAAAAATAAATGCTTGATATTTTCTTTATGTAAGAACTTTTTTATTTCTACAAGTAATAAGGCAGTCAACGTGGTGTTATATTGTAAATACACTCACAACTAAAATAGCTAAATTCACTATTTAGCACAGACTAATTTTCATGTGTGAGTGAGCCATTCATTTAATCATCAATTAGCACACTAATCTACAGTACACGTTACAGCACAAAGAGGAGGAGAAGCGTGTCAGACTTTATACACCTTCCTCTCAGAACCATCATCTCAGTTCTGTCACGTGTTACTAATCAGAAATGACCACGATCATGATGTGACTGGAGAGAGGCAGAGAAAAAAAGAGAAATAATAGGGTGACTGAATGGGGGATTATAGTCAGATTAGCTGCTGTGCTGAAACAGCGATTAACTTTGGCTCGTGGAGTCAAACTGGTGACAGGGTCGCAACTTGAGCATCAACACACAAGACGAGTATGAGCTGATCCACAGATCAGTATCAAAGACAAAAAAGCTTTTTACCCTGATTTCAAACTTTAAAAACAAAAAAGACTCTACTACTAAACTAACAGTTAAAGTTATGAAAACTTCAACAACATCTGTGTATTCTTTACATGGATTAAAAATAAAAATGGAGTTTAGGAGGAGGAGGAAGGACTGAAAAACTGTCTGAAAAACTGGACCGAGGATAACATGTCCAGATAAACTTAGTAGATCCTCTGAAACTGGTGTTTAAACCCATCACGAGACATGACATTGGATCAGAGAAAGCAGTGGCACTGAAGTCAGAGATCTGCTACATCAATCTGAAGACTTGATCTCTTACCGGTGACTGTGCTTCTGTAGCACACGCAAACCTAACACCAAAACCTGTGAACCAATGAACCTGTTGTGTCTAGTCATTTTAAGTGAAGTGATGCTGTGAACTACATAACAACACTGTACATACACCAATTTACCAATATAAAAGAAATGCACAATAAAGAACAAAAGTTACAGTAAATCAGAAGCATAAACTCAGAAACTAGATATTTATATATGTGAGTACACTAATACTGTGGAGTAAATCTATTAATTCACTAAGATGATTTCACAATTTATTCCTAGATATCTCGCTTACTTACAGACTTAAATCACGGGAAGCCCCCATTTTAGCGCTTTAAATATATGGGACAGAAAATACTGTACATAGTAAAACATGCTTTGAACAGGTTAAGATTGGTAAAAAAAAAATCAGTCGATCAAACAGTTATTAGGCCTAATATTATTACTAGTACTAATGCATGGCCAAAAGCAAGAGTTTAAACATTGTGACATTAATCGGCTCGAGTAGTGAAATCCATTTACCATATCTTATAGACCATCATCATCATCACCCATAAAGACACTTCACCGGGCAGAATGCGCTGCGTGTAGTTAGGCTAATCTCTCATCATCATACTCTAGTAATAAAGCGCATCTATAACAAACAACTTTCCTTTACACGCATCAGCTGCCTCCTTCCTTTAACAATCTGAAGATGTTTAGATATATCAAACCTTAGACCAGGACACAGTTTAAAGGCACGGTGCGACACATTACATTCACTCATACGCGCGCAAGCTGTTTGAGCCGAAATTTACAGATCCGCGACTAACCCTAACCCAGACACGACACACAACAGATGCTGTATCACATCAGACAAACCCACAAACAAACACGCAGCCCAAGGCTGGAGAGAGCGATCAGCTCCTCACCCCTGGAATCCGTCCGTCCGTCCGTCTGCCTCTCCTCACGGATTCCTGCAGTACATCTCTCTCTTTGAATAATAATGTAATGGTTGTCTTAACCTCTCGTATCGAGTAACAACGTATTGACTCCAAATCATCCGCGCCTTTCGATGGGCGCTGCTGAACACCGCGTCACCTACGTTTTCCAGTCAGCCTTGCGCGCTGACCCGCCCACAGACACACGGACGTGCGCTGCGTTTATCACGCGATGCGTTTGGATATAGATCCTGTAAACAGGACACTAAAAGTTTAATGTTACGCTGTTAAATGCACGCAATCCATGAATTCCTACCACGATCAAAGTCGAGTCGAAATTAATTTTATATGTTAAAAAACCACGTCAGATGTGAATTGTGGTGGTCCTGTCTGTCTGAGCTCTTTAATTGATTTTTATTTATTCATAGTGTAATTCATGCATTCATTCATTCATATGTAATTTACTGTCAAACATCTTCATGTTCAATGAAGTCTGGACATTTAGTTTGCTCTTGCACATTAATATTAATATGAGATTTGCTCTTGCACATTAATATGAGACTTCCTGTCAAAACAGACTGTGGTGTTGTACAGCAGTTACATTATTGGCTCATGAAATTTTAAAATATTTAATTCTTATATGAAAATGCAAAATTGAGCAGCTGTGAGATTAAATCAATTATTCCAGCATGGAGCTGAGATCCCATTTTAAACATAATGCCATGAAGTTTCCTTTAATCCTGCTGCTGAGGGCAAATTATTAGCATCTAAATGTTTATTCATTTTACAGTAAATTACCATTTACCTTAGAATTTAAAAACAGTTGCTATATGTTTTCACCTTGTGTATTTATTTCTTGTGTTTAATGAAACATTAAAAACTGCAGTCTAACAGACTGTTGGAATGAAATGAATTGTTTAATCATAAAAAGCAGAGGCATTTTATCACTGCTCTTGATGCGCATAAAGGTCTATACGTGAAGGTCTATAGTCTTCCCAGAATAACAGTTTAAAATATGCAATTCCTCATGAAATTGCTGAACTTTTCAAGCCAACCTGTACTGCACATGTGACTTATCACTCTGAATCTGCAGGACATACCAATGATATAATCATCTACCAGAAGGTGCTAAGTGAGCTATGCTAACAAGCCAAACTTTCTTTTGTGACCTAATGTTCATCATTTGTGTATTTGTACATCATTTGTGATATGTATTAACAATGTGCCAGTATTGGGAAATATTATCATGCCATTAAATAGCATCTTAATTCCACAAACAAATGTATCACATACTGTTTGTGTTTGCATGTAAGAATTACTGTCTAGTTAAAAGGACCTTAAAAATTCACGATCTTGAAATTAATGATTCATTTTTAGAAACGTAACAACAGATGTAGACTACCACAGCTGAATGGCCAATAACGCACACACACTTAGCAATGACATTAGTCTTTGTTTACACAGTGTGACCTTAGCAGGGCAGAAGATATAAAAGTGAACATAATCTCTACATCTCTCACACAGTCAACACAGAACAAGATATTAAAAATGTAGTAGAGTCTCAATGTGCACACACAACCTTCTGCTCTACAAACACACACAAGCCCCTGCTTTACAGACACACACACACCCTCCTGCTGTACAGACACACACATCCTCCTGCTTTACAGACACACAACATCCTGTTGTACAGACACACACATCATCCTGCTGTACAGAGACACGTCATCCTGCTCTACAGACACACACATCATCCTGCTCTACAGACACATGCATCCTGCTCTACAGACACATGCATCCTGCTCTACAGACACACACATTCTGCTCTACAGACACACACATCCTCCTGCTCTATAGAC
>JAZGTJ010017799.1:0-11824 GCA_036877575.1 Botia almorhae
ACAGAAATAAGTAACCAATAAAAAATAAAACTTGTATTTAAAGCCGGAAATCAAATATGTCCACTGGACTCAATATATGGTTATATTAATAATTGTAAAATTGGCTCAGATCAGATTAAGAGTACTAAAAAACTAAAGATTTGTATCGGAGTGACCCACTGGTATCATTGTTACAGTGTTTAATATTAGCATCACTGCATCTGTTTATTAATTGCAGTATAAATAATAGTAGGTATCTTATCTCATACGTCATGGGATCAAAGACGTTCAGTGTTTCGAATTTGAATAATATTGTGCATGGGTAATCTTGATAACCTAACCTCTTTGATTTGCATTTTTCTCTTGCTATAGAGAGAAACAGCATTACTAGGTATTATTACAGTATTATTAGGGTTTACTAGTTTGTGTAATCAGGCATGTAGTTAAATTGTTTTCGACAAATGTGTTTAATATATTTCTATTGATCATTTAAGCAACCAGCGATGGTTGCTTGAATGTGCAAGATCTGTTGCGCATTTGCTAAATTCTTTGCTAGGATGTGTGGGATGTATATGGTTTTCTTTAAAGCGTTTCTAGATTTTGATCAAAGTGTCCTTCGTGACTAATTCAGCTCAGATCCCAACAGCACAAAAATCTGGATTCTTAACAAAAGACAATGTACATGTTAACATGCGTTTTAAATGTGAACAGATGACAAGAGGGGCCACTGTCATCCTCAGTGATTCTAAACATTTACATGTCTACGATTCCGTGACTTCAGTGCATTGCACTTTTGAAGACCCATGTATAGCGGATTAGAACGGCACCATTTCTTGGGTTTATATCTATATAGCTGTCAAAAATGTTTGTTTTTAGTTGTTTAAGTGTTAACAATTTACCAGATTAGGCATGTGAACTGCAGACATCATCAGCCATGAGCACCGGAAGATGTTTCTTGCTAACTCTTATCTATCCCAGATGTTTTTTGCTGTGCTTCATAGCAGTGTTTGTTAGCACACTGTTAGAAGCTGTCAGTGGATGAAACTGTTGTTCTAGAGGAATCAGAAATAAGAGGTTGTTTATAGATTGACTAGAATCAGGTCTTGGCAGATTATCACAGAATTGGAACAATTGTCATTCACAGATTTTGACATAAGCCGTTTGCATGTAAGTAGTTTTAGCTTCATCAAATACATTTGACCATATTTAAAGTGTTCCACAGAATCCAGCTGAATTATTTCTTTTCAGATGTCAGAACAGGAAATGTAAAATGTGGATTCTGTCTGGGTCTGTCCATCAGCTCTGTTGTGTAAAGTTTGTCTTCTTTGATAGGGTTTGTTTTGCTCTTGTCATTGATAATAAAGAGCTGCATGTGTATGTCAAGCTCAAGGAGTGATGCACACTCATGGCACTCGCTATGGAAAGGTGAGGATGGAAAGTGATTCCAGGCCGGGCTGAGGCACAGTGTGATTTATTTAGTGCCCCTGTGTGGCCCTCTGGGTTAGAGGTCTATGCATTGGTCTCTTACAGCGTGGACCATCTGTTCTATATTACCCAGTATCCTGTTATCGGAGCTCTCATTGCACAACTAAATGTAAAATGCTGCTTTAGTGAAAATGCTGAAGTTTTATACTGAACAGGCTTGACATTTGTTAGGTTTCTTACTCATTCTGCCTCAGTTTCACAGCTCTGGGTTGTATAATATTTTGGAATGTAAATGCAATAATAACTAAGTTAAAGAAACAATTAACCTCATCATGTTTATATGAGGAACACTGAAGCTCTAAAATGGACTACAAAAATTGCACATTGATGCAAGCCAATGGGCCATTAATGTCAGACCTGATGCAGCATGTCTAATAATGCCATATTTTATTTGAGAACTGTAGTAGATGGTAATTTTTCTAATTGAACACGGAGTGTGGGCTGTTTGTGTCTTTAGTCTTGTAGAAATTCGGTGCTTGAGTTGTATGGACCACTATTACGATCATTTCCAGGCTTGGCAGACCATATCCCACTTCAATTTTCTTATATGAGAGAGTGGGCAAAATATTCAAACATATACAGTATCATGTTCCACAGAGGAAAGTATGTCATGCAGGTTTGGGAAAATGTTGTTTGTTTACATGTTCATGTTTTAGTCAGATAATTGTTGTTAACAAGAAACCAAGATAATCTTTTTTTAGAACCATTATCAGTTTTTTCTAGAAAGACATCTCCAGATTTCCTTGACACGGCTGTCTAGATATTTATCCCAATATAATCGCAATGGGGTTTCCTGCTGAAAGACTCGAGGGGGTCTACAGAAACAACATAGACGATGTAGTTCGGTGAGTATTCCAATCTGATTCGTAATAGGCAGCAGAACTTTAATCTTTTCTTGTCTACTGGTCGTAAATTATTCTTATTAACAGTGATTTCTGGCACAAATCATAGATTAGCAGTGACATCATCTCTACAACCAGACTGACAAAAACAGGAGTGTAATTTGTACAACTGAACCAAAATCATCTGTGTGCTTCTGTGTAAAGTAATTGTTGTTCTCTTTCTGCAGATTCCTTGATTCGAAGCATAAAAATCATTACAAGATATATAATCTGTAAGTTTATCAAAATGATTTAAAATGACTTTTCTGCTGGAACATTCCTACTGGTTTGCTGTTATGAAACAAAAGCTGCAATCACGTTCAATTGAAGATCTAAAAAATCAACAACATTATTTTGAATGGATGGCATTATCAAGCACAGGAGATTAAGCTAAGAATGTTCTGTTGGTTTTGGCAGCTATGCAGAGTTCTTCAAAAGCATTACGTTGAACTTCTGTACTTTAATTTTTCCATCTTTTTCGTTTAGATGTGCAGAAAGAAATTACGATGCTGCCAAATTTAATTGCAGAGGTAAGAATTTGAATTGCAGAAATGTGATGTCAGTTTATCTGCGATGATGATGATGAGAAACAGGATGATGAAGGTCTGTCAATGGATTCTCTCTTGCAGTTGCACAGTATCCGTTTGAGGATCACAATCCTCCACAGCTAGAGCTTATCAAACCTTTCTGTGAAGATTTGGATAAGTGGCTCAGTGAAAATGACAGTCACGTGGCTGCCATTCACTGTAAAGCTGGAAAGGGGCGAACGGGTGTCATGATCTGTGCGTACTTGTTACACCGAGGCAAATTCAAAAAAGCACAAGAGGCTCTGGACTTCTATGGCGAAGTTAGAACCAGAGATAAGAAGGTAATGGGATTTTTTTTTTCTTTTGTTTTAGTTTTATTTTTATCAGGAATTTTTATTTTAAACTGTTTTGCTGAAGTTGTTGTAAACTTTCTGCTTTTGTTTAGTTGGTTTGTCTTGAGTAGCGTTTTCTTTTGTAATCACAACACCAGTGATTTTGCTAAACGTAGGAATTTTTAAATTGGACACATGCGATAATCCCTGTTTAAAATTAATCCTTTAATGAATCATGACCAGAACTTGATTTTAAAGTGCAACATTTATCTGTGCATGTTATTCTGAAGTGTGGGCAAGCAGAAATAACACTTAGTTAGTAATAGCATAACAATCACAAACAAATGAGGTAAAATGTACCATCAAGTATTGAAATTGGAATTGCTGCGCAATGTCGATTGAAATCACATATTAATGTCAAATAAAATCTAGTCACAGAAGGGATCTTTACAGTGGAGATTTTGCATGAACGGATTTGCTGTTCCACAGGGAGTGACTATTCCCAGTCAGAGGCGATATGTGTACTACTATAGCCACCTTCTGAAGAATCAGCTGGAGTACAGACCTGTGGCCTTGCTCTTTCACAAGATGGTGTTTGAGACGGTGCCTATGTTCAGTGGAGGGACCTGCAGTAAGTTCTCTCTCTCTCTTTGTATGTCTGTATCTAGTTTGTATGTCTGTATCTGGTCCTTGTTTTCACCCAGTATTAACACCCTTCTCTGGTGGTCTGATCACAAGTGGTCAGGTGAGGTGGAATGCTGTTTACACCTGGTATTAGCATGCGTCTTAAACGTGCCTCCCATGACCACATTCGCGGGGAGGGGGGGGAATTTGGAGAAGAGTATCTTGTGACTGTAATATCTCATACTAATTTGTGACCGCATACATTACTCATTATGTACTGCATGTTGACAGTGTGTAAAAAAAGTAAAATGTTTAGTGTATTTTCAGGTTGTAATCTTATTGCAATTGATGTTCCACTCATTGTTTTGTTTTTTTCTTAGTTAGGCTCATTAAATTTGGTATGTTCATGTGTCTGCTTAAATTTTTAAAATGTTTTTCTTTTAATACTGCAGAAAGTAAAAACTTTTTGTAGCAAAAAACTTTTGAAAACATCAGAACAGATTGGTGTTTACACTATAGAGTTGTGGTAACATGCATTTTTGACCATATTCAGTTTGGATCCTGTTCACACCTGCATTTAGCGCTATGCACTTGTGCTCAAACTGCCTGAAACTGATCTTAATACCAGGTGTAAATGGGACCTCAATCAGCCTGTTGAATGTAACCGGAGGCTTGCACCCATCCTTCTTTACGCTGTTCTCCACCGTAACGGCACTGAGAAGAGAGACCGTTTTAAAACCTTGTGTTTACTGCTGCTCAGAGACTCTGCCTCTTCTTTTTTACTACACCTGCTTTGAATTCTGAAATCTACAAATTCTTTCCTCCTTTTTCCTTCCACCTTGACGTTAACCAGAATGTCTAGCCTTTATCCTGATAGACCTGAGCAGAATGTACTTCCAGCATTATTATTCGCCAAAGTCTATGGCTCTTCTGGTCTAACCCATTCATCTTCAAAGAATGTTCTTGAGAAGTGGCAGGAATGCCAGGACGCGTGTACGGATTTTCCAGGCTGCACTGACTCAATAGAACTGACTCTTAACCTGGACTGGTAGTTTGTCCAGTGGCTCTGTAGTACTGCTTACATGTTTCTCTGTCTGGCTGTACCTCCTCTGGGCCCTATTCTGAACATGTGATGGTGATACTGACTGAACCTGCTGTACGGCGTCTTCAGGTTGCAGGGTGCTTGCTTGTATGGCTCAACACAGAAAGGCTAAAGTGATACAGCTCCAGGACTGGATCATTCATTCATTTAAACTCTTTGTAGATTGTTCGTTTTTTTCATATTTTTGTAATGTCTGTTTTATGTGATTAGGACCTTTCTAATGTTCTTATGGGTAAAGGGGCATTAATATTTCAGTGTCGCAGAGCCTCTCTTGCATAAGCCTGTTTGTGTGTATAGAGAACGTGAAGCTATGTCACACTGCGTTGCATGCTGTGGTGGTGCCGCCATCTTAGGAGGATCAGCCGGTACTGTTGCTGTTACTGATATTAATGCTGGTACATGTTGTATTTTTGCCTTAAAATCAAATCTTCACATTTTTCATGGTATCGTTTGCAGGAAGAAGCCGTTTCATTCCACTGCATGAGAATTTGATGTTTTGACTAGTTTTTAAGAATTCTGTTCACAATGTTTACTAATGACAATATGAAAAGATTTCCTATCTAAAAAAGTATTGCGTTGTCCAGTTTTGTCCTTCAACAGCAATCCGAGTTACTGTGACTATTCTCGATGCAGCTGGAATGACCTACAGTGTTGACATTTTTCCATAATCACAACAGAAAATCTGCAAGAAAAGGCAGCGTGATCCTCCTAATATGGCGTGTAAACAAAACATTTACCCAGAATTCAACACGGCATGACATCAGCTTCACTTTCTCTATTGTGTTTAGCTCTGTTTAAACATTTCTCCCCCCTCCCCCTCATAGTGCCCTCTCTCTTGCTCTGGCCAGACCACTGGACAGTCTTTAATCTCCTTCTTTTTCTCCAAGGGGATACTGCTGTAAAAAGCAAGAGTGAGCAGATTCCACATGGGTTCAGAAAAACCAATTGGCATTGGGGTAACAACAGCTTTTTATAAAATGTTTGTCATTACAGTTTGTTAACCTAGGCAGTATTGTGTAGAATGTTTTTGCCATATTTAAGCCACTCTCGGATGGCATTTTATAATGCCCAGAACAAGGCGATGGGAAGCGTGGTCTTGGTCAGCTGTTCTCAGAATAGGGCCCTTAGCATGCCACTATTAGTCTTTTCTGTGTAAATTTAGCCTGCAGTGTTGTCGTTTCTCTCCTGCTGTTTTCCTCTAAGCTTCTCTTGTATTTTATGTAACAGTTGTGCATTAGCTCACTTTTTCGATTTTGTAACAAGAAACAGTGCACACAGAGCTGTAATGACAGTTGGTTCTTACTTGTCCCAGATCCGCAGTTTGTGGTGTACCAGCTGAAGGTGAAGATCCACACCTCCAACCCAACACACACCAGGAGAGAGGAGAAATACATGTACTTCGAGTTTCCACAGCCACTGCCTGTGTGTGGAGACATCAAGGTGGAGTTCTTCCACAAGCAGAACAAGGTGTTGAAAAAGGTACGCGTCAGTTCCCAGATAGCTCAAGAATGCTTGTGTCCCATCCAGAAAAGCTTTTATTTGTAACTTGTAATTGCTCATCAACTGTATGTCAATGGTGTGTTAAAAGCATGATTTCTGATTTTCTTTCTTTCATTTCTTTTTATTAATTAATCAGGAAAAGATGTTTCACTTTTGGGTGAACACCTTCTTCATTCCTGGACCAGAGGAGAGCTCAGAGAAGGTGGAAAACGGAGGTTTAGTGAAGGAACTGGATGGGATCCAAACCACAGAGCAGGGCGAGAATGAAAAGGATTATCTAATCCTGACTTTAACCAAGAATCAGTTGGATAAGGCCAATAAGGATAAAGCCAACAAAAACTTCTCTCCGAACTTTAAGGTGTGTTAAGCACCCTTGCTGCCTGTTTGGTTTAGAAACTATTCATCGTGTATTTGTATATATGTGTGTGTTTTATATATGTATATGTGTGTGTGTGTGTGTATATTACATATATACATATACTCTCTCTCATATGTGTGTGTGTATGTAATATATACACACACACACGCACACATATGAGAGAGTATATGTATATAAGTATATTACTATGTAATGCATATGATTTGCTGAAGTGTGGTGTTTTGTTTCCCTCTAGGTGAAGCTTTACTTCACAAAAACGGTGGAGGAACCATCCAACTCGGAGGCCAGCACTTCTACATCTGTAACCCCGGATGTTAGCGATAATGAACCGGACCATTATAGATATTCTGACACAACAGACTCAGACCCAGAAAACGAACAATTTGACGATGAGCAGATTACAAAAGTTTAAAATATTTTTACGGGAAGATAAAAGAACCCATACGTAATAGAGTTGTATAAAGGAGAAAACTTGAATATGAACTGAAAGCAAGTACCTTTTTTTACAGAAGTAGGACACGTCACGTTAAAGCGCCACCAGTTTTAGGGACATAAATGCTGACCAATTTTTATTTAATTTTTTTTTGCTTTTATTTGTTTACCCTTCTCCATGAAGTATCAACACTGATGTTCTGTGGAAAACGTGTCGGTAGCTATTCTGTAAATACATGTCATGCCATAACAAAAAATGGAAACCAAGGCAGGATGGGAGACCGTGTATGGGAGAAATTGAGTGGAGAACTAAATTTGCTGCTCATCACCTGTTGAAAACAAGGCCAGTCTTTAATCAACCTTCACGTCCTCATGTCTGTCCTTCACTAATGCCCCTGTCCTACCTACTGTGAAGTTATTGTTATGCTGTTGGAAAAGCTGGCATGTCGTCGTTCAGTGAAAATTGCATCTCCATGTTTCGGCCTGGATTCATCATCATCATTACTACAGTTATGTGGTGGTTCTTCTAAGCTAATCTTGGCGGAAAGCTCCAGAAACAGCACTATCATGTATTATCCTTTTCATTTTAATGCAAATAGACACACATAACAGAAAAACCAGTGTTGCAATGTTAACACTATAGCTCATCCAAGAAGGTGTGCATGTTATTGGAATCCATATTGTCAAATAAATGCTATATAATGTTTTTCTAAAAGACGTTTCTAAAAGTCATTTAAATGTGAATGGTTTGAAGGACGTTATTGCCATCTTATGATCTTATGGCTTCTGTAGATGAGATTTTAAGCTGTAAACAGTCTCTCAGTTGCACTTCATTTTATAATTCACAAGCCTCCACTTTAAAACTGGCATTTGTTTAGTCTGCGATACAAGAGAGTTTTTGTTTTGTTGCACTTCTAAACTGTTCATGATTTGAGCTCATAACAATTTCAGTCGTAAGACCGTTCTTCAACATGTTGAATATGGACCAAATTTGCGCCAGGGCTCCGCTAGCCACAGTTCACTACAGCGACAAACGTTTAGCATAGTTTGAAAAACGCTGGAAGTAAATGAGCTAGCTCTACTACAGGCCATGCAAACTGATTCGATGGATTCTGGATTTTTTGCATTGCATGGGAACGTACGGAAGCCCTTTACTGAATGTATCGACCTTGAATGCAGGTTTTGGCTTTGTTCAACAGCATTCACAAACTTTCCAACCATGGCTGTGTCAGACATCATTGTAACATGTTTGTAGCCTTATTGTGCATGATCTAATGAAATCTGGATCATTTGTTTATTTAGCAATGGTGCTTACAAACCGTAAACTTACAATGTGTAGTCATTTCGGAGCAAATCTCATGGTGCATTTAAACGCACTTCAGTGCGTGTTGTAACTGTTACCTGCACGTCCACGTGCAAAACCGATAGTCTCCAACAATGATGTCTCCGACTAGCTAGAACTTTATTTTATTTGTTTACTAGATCAGGCCTTGTTTCGTTTGGAACAAACATTGGTGCAGCTACAGATTTTACACAAAGCCCTGTGCTTGCTTCAGAAATATTAAAGCCCTATGTATCAGAGTATTTAAATGTATCATTTTTTTAAGCATGCCAAATCTTATTTTAACATCTGGCTGATGATGTCAGATGAAAACGAACAAAAAAAAGAGAAACCTTCTCAGTTTCTTGGGCAAGAATCATCACTGAGGGTAGTGAGTAAGCTGCCTTTTCCTGTACTGTTAGCGTTCCGGCTTCACACTCGTCGCCAGCCCACCGCACGCGCGTACATCACACCTTCCTTACAGAAAGAATAGTGTCCCATACATGAGGGAACTCAGCCTTCCATCATGTGATTGTACAATAACCAATCCAGGGGATAAAACTAACCTAAAGGACTCTTGTTTACATTTCAGGTCACTGTAAATCTGCCAAAATTAAGCTTGATTTTTTTTTGTAAAGATATTTTTGTTGACTTCTTCGTTTTTAGAGGAGGCGGGGCCCACGGGAGGCGTTCTTTGCTTTACTTGAAGTTGACAATGCTTACTCTTCTACTGCTTTGAAACCTACCATTCTGCCCAAGCACTGACTTAAAGCTACTACACGCGAGCAACACATTGTGCTGAACGTGCACTGTTACAGGTTTTTGCAGGGTTTCAGTCAGCGGTCCACAGTGTGTTGTTTTGTCAACATTATTGTTTTGTCCGTTTTAATTTTCTATGGAAATGCTCTCAGCAATTAGGCATGTGAGAGAGGGGGGATGTAGACTTGGTGTCCATGAATTGTGTCGCTGTGCATCGACATAGAATCAGATGTGGTGTTATCGACTGATTTTATTTGTATTTTGTTTTTTTTAAAGAAAGCCTAAAATAGAAAAAAACGAATAAAGCAACTATTTATGAAAGTATTCGTTTAAGTTCTGACAAAGACCGTCTGCAGGTGTTTTCGTTATCAATCTTACCAAACACGCGCTAACTACAATGTGCTAACTACAATGTATGGCTCTGCCTGAGGCCATGGCGTATTAACAAGCTTGCATTTATCCTCAGGCTATTTCTGTCACGTGAGACGCATCCCCTGCTCCATTTAGATGATTTAGCCGCAGTACCTTAACACGCAAAACCTCAGACATCCTTTTGCGGGGCACGGATGTGTGGCGCTCGCAGGCAGCATTGAAAATTAATTTTCAGCTTTAAACACAAGTCTTCGAAGGTACCATTTGTATGTTTCATGTCACTCTTCGCTGATTTGTGCAAATATGTTGATGCCTGTGTTGGCCACAAAGTGCTTCTTGTTTACAGTTAAAAAAGTGCTTGCTTTAAAAACTGTTGTAGAACGTAACATCATGCATGCGGATGGATGGGGTGGTACTGTGCACTAAATTGTCCATTGTAAACCTGCAGCAGTGGGCCCTGTGGACTTTTTGGTCATGCTCCATTTAAAACCAACCCCCCCCTGAGGTTTTTTTTTACGTTCTTATAATGTAAACTCGGTATATTTTCAGTCTTTAAGAAAACAGCCTTACTCCACTTCAGCCTGTTCAGATACTATTGTGCTGTGCAACAGTTGCTCTGTGTATGATCGCCTATGCACTGAGAATTCACAAACCAACCATGTATGAAATATTGTACAGGTAATCATGTTGCTCATACAAATCACGTTTGTTTGTAATTGTATGTGTAAACTGCCCTTTATCTTAGTGTTATAAACTCCACATAAATCCAATAAAGTCTCATTCTTGTCAAGTTTGTTATTAACCGTCTATGTTTATAGATTTGAATGGCCGAGATTAGTTTTTGTTCCAGCTCTGTTCTTGGAGAAACTTTATTGTTTGAGTTTGTCTTATGGAGCCCTTAGTTAAACTTCTAATGCGTGTATTTATGAAAACTAAATGCATCAGCAAATTTCTGTTAAGGGTGATTAGGTATTGCGACAATTAAATAGGCAAATGATTGTCACGCGTATGCACGAGTCAAATGCAGGTCCGCTGTTGGGTAATCGGATGCAAGTCATAGTTATAAATTCCAGCCTAATGTTTTAGCCTAATGACTCTTGCGTTTGCTATACCTATTACAACTACAGTACTGACCGAACCCATGACTCAAAATCTCATGCTGAAGGTGCTTTTCATGTCAGCTGAGAATATATTCAGGAAAACAAATATAGTTCTGTTTTTTTCTTTCAACTTCTCTAAAACTGCTCTTGGGGACTATTTAGATGTTTTCAACAGAATGAAGAAATATTTATAACATTGTGTAAATAAACTGCCTTATGGGATGCATCTTTGTGCCCGGAAAATAAACGTTACATTTTAAATATAACTCCATTAGGTTTAAAAAGTGGTCCAAGTAAAAACCTTAAACCACAATTTGTGTCTGAAAGCTGACCTGGAATCTGTTAATGTTAATGACCTCAGATTTACCCTTCTGCTGTGTTATCTATAAATAATGGCATCGCTGTTGGACCTGGAGGAGCCGTGGAGAGTCTGCTTACATAATCTGCATGCATGTATCCAACTAATTTCCAAGGAAAACTGATTTACTGTACAGACTGATTAACTTATCTGATCTCTGTTATCGTTACGTCTGCTGTTAGAAATAAATGTGGCATAACAAACCCTTCCTAGCAGGGATAATTTGAGTTTAACTTGTTTTGTTACGTTAAGATCTTAATTTGTCATCTATATCATGTATTCTTGGGGTAATGATGTTGCACGATCCAAAATTCAGGATTTTAACAGAGAATCTTCTAAAATGGGTATTGAGTTGAAGCTATACCCAATCTGGGACCCAGACGGCCCAAATAAGCTGTTAAACTGACATATGACATCAGGTCCATATCGATGCAACCCATTGCACAGTCGAGATAGAGACAGACATACAGGATTTACTCTCTGTGTTTGGCTTGACTGTTTGATAGTGGATGTTCTCTGAAAGCATAAGAAGGCCCTGTTCAGCCCTGGTGGCCGGCAATGACCCAGGACGCTCAGATCAGGACAGAAACCAAAAGAAGAAGTTTCAACACCTCCCTCCTTTCCACATTCACCATTGTGATCGTTGTGTCATGATGAACATTCTTCACCAGGC
>JAZGTJ010017800.1:0-11824 GCA_036877575.1 Botia almorhae
ACACATTGATCACTATACATCGAGTATGTGCAATCCCTGGGTTCGAACCCATGACCTTGGCGTTGTTAATGCCATGCTCTAACCACTGAGCTACAGGAAAGCTGTCCATGTAGGACAACCCATCATTGCATTCAGACCGCATGCACTGATTGGATGAACATTTTATGGTCCTGTGTCTTCCACAAAAGACACATATTTATATAAATACATTTAAACCACTTTACTTAGTGATTGCTATCAGGACAGGATGAGACTTTCAACCAGCATTGATCGTCTAGCCTGGCTTTAATATGAAAACGACTGCAGAAATTGCGAAGAAGAAGAAAAGGTCTAGCATCATTTATTTGCAGGTGCTAACTGGTTTGCTTTGAAATTCATACTTTTTAAAGTGCAACATATCTGACAACATGCTCGTTGACGCTGCTGTATTTTCGAAGAACCGATCGATCAGCAAGCACCATGCTATTTCAGTTTAGTTTATTCCCCTGCTTGATAGAACTGCTCGCTGTGTTTAACAATACACACGTACTCTGTGGTGAATGCAGCATTTCTGTTTTGTTGTTTAACTGATCTTACTTTTTCAGGAGAACCACTAGCGCAGACTTCTGCCTTCAGATGCTGAAGAAACAGGAGTTTTACACAACATAGGTCAGTCCAAACACACACACACACACACGTTTACTTATCTATTATAAATAGGAACATTTCATAGACTTGTTTATTGTTTTTATACACAGCTAGTTATAAACAATATTATATAACAGCCTAACCCACAATATTATATAACAATATATAACAATATAACAATATTATAAACAGCCTAACCCACACTCTAACCCTAAAAGAAAACTTTCTGCATCTAAATAAACTTTATTTACTGTATTTTTATACTGTTTTTACAAATGAGGATGTCCCCATGCCAGCTTTTGGCCAGAGCTAAAAAATGCTCCCACAGAGTCAAAATTTACTGTTATTAATATACTTGCGGGAACATTTGGTCTCCACAACATAGTGAATACTAGTACACACACACACACACACACACACACACACTTGACACAGCTCTTAATATTTATTTAGATAGCAAGACAGTTGTTGGCTATGATTCATTTGCTGTTTCCTGCTGTGGAGCTTGGTGGTCTTTGTCTGATGGTGGTATTAATACCCAGAGCATATATAACAGGTGAACAGTTTGACTTGGTGTGGCTTCCATGCAGAAAACACAAAGTGCCAGCGAAACGTGAATAAAGACCAGCGGCACCTTTCACTCAGAGCTCAAAGCGTAGCCACTTTTAGCCGTGCACCTGCAGTCAAAGTGCTGACACAAATTAGCATGTTGGCTTACTACATTTTACAATGTTTCAAGATGCTGTGCGTCTCTCAACCCAAAGCAGCAAAACGTTTGTCACAGTAAGTGCTCTGTCCAAACCGTATCATTTTAAAATAAAGTAATAGTTGTATCTAAACAAACTATATTGCTTTATTTTCTTTTCCTCTGTTCTCAGCTAACGGGAACGTTCTCAGAAGGTTGGCTAAAGTTCTCTCGATGTTATTAAAAATGTAAAATTAGTTGCAGTATCACTAATAGAACCTTTTTTAACATTATATATCATATATCAAAAATACTAATTAATACTAATTACAACTAAATGCAATTACAACTAATTACAAGATTTATTACAACGTTAAAAAAGTGGGTGTTTTAAACGTTCCTAGAATTTTAAAAATAACATTTCTAACATTATTGTTACTTAATGGTAACATTAAGGAAACATTCTTACATCCTATAATTGTTAGTTAGGTTTCCATCTCTGTCTCACTCTCTCTCTCTATCATAGCTCTCCAGTAACCTGTCTCTATCTTCCTGCCAGGTGAGTATCTGTGCTCCATATATGGAGGTAGCAGGAGCTGCAGACGGAGAACCAGTGTGAGTCCAGAGAGTTTCAGGTCCCTGGTCTGAGGTTTCTGACCATCAAATGGGCCCTGTGGGCTTCTCCGGAGAACCGGCTCCTCTCACACCATCTGTCAACCTGTTCCTAAAACTTCCACCAGGGAAACCTATTCAATCAGTAAGCAAAGGGCAGCCATGCTGGATTACAGCCATTCCCTTGCTGGCCCTTGTAGCAAAATTGTACTACATTGTATAATTTTGTTTAATTTGCACAAATAATTGGTTGATATGCTGTTCTATCTCTCGGAAAGATGTTTTATTGACGTCTGCTGAAGTTTGATACACATTCCTAGATTATTTTCCATTGCATTAGGACATATGTAGATAGATGTAGATCTTTATTTATCAGGCAGAATCGTAATCTAACAGGAACCAAATGAAGGTTGGTGCTACAGACAAATATAATTGTTCTGAGTGATTCTAATGCATCTGTAAACAATGGAAAACAGTATACGGACAGTCAGGTATCCAAATAATCCCACACCCAATAATGTATTTTTATCCTCTTTCAGAGGATCTCCAGGTTCTGTTCTGACAGCAGACCTCAATAGACCTCCCATAAATCTACAGTGGATGAAGGATATAATTTGAAGTTCTGCTTTTTTAACAACGTGCTAAGTTTTACTTTTTCACCTTCGCCTGACTCTGTGAAAAAGAGAGACCACGGCGATAATTGCTTCCAATTTTTTGTATTCCCTCAAAAACTGGCCTATTCACTTGGCGACGGCCTTATCTTGCTTTGCTCTTTATGATCAAAGCAATAAAGCAGCTTTACTGCAGCTACATCACAGACATCATTCAGCTTAGCCTGCGAGTCACTTTTATTGCAAACATATCAAACAATTGCATTCGCAATTCTTACATTCTTTGCCCAACATATTGAACAATAACAGTTCCCCAGTTACATAGATTTACTGTAACCAGTGCAACAGTCATACATAACAGATGTGAGCTACAGGTAAGGCACTTTTAAAGTCTTACACACTTGGACAACTTATCTTGGAAAGTATCTCTGATATGAGCACATTTTTAGGAGATGGCCTCATTTAAATCAACGGAGACTGGTTGGTTGCCAAGGTAATGTTGCCATTTTCTGCTGCTTGGCTGCTGGGGTTTTAAAGACAAGACTGGTTGGTTTTAAAGACAGACTAGAATTAAGAGACCCGAAAACGACCTAAGCAGCTTTCTCGTTATGAATATTAAACCACGGAGTGAGAAATGCGCAAAGCTCCGCGTTATGACAGCGTATGGAGACTCAGAAATAGAAATCTTGGCAAATTGGGGTGACGGAGGTGACTTTGTTTATTTTGGCACGGTCGCAGTTCTCCGAAAGATAAATAAATTAGGATGAGGCTGGGGTGCGGATTGCTCGCACCGGCTTCACGCCTCGGCACGCGCTCCGGGATGGCGTGATGGATGGGGCGCTAAGCAACGCGCTGCTCTTTGCGCGCTCGGCATGCAGCGAGCAAATTAGGAATGGCGACATATGAGAACGAAGGTCACCGCTATCTGTGAGTGAAAGCACTCGATCTTGGGTGTAAAACTGAAAGTACTTCTGTCAGAGCGCATGATGAAGAGAAATTAGACGAACTAACAGCCTGTTGTGTGGCGCGCCTGTGCTGCACAATGCGCTTCCGCCAAAGTTATCCGCCAACTTTAAACTGTCTTTTAATGTGTAGATGGCAAACCCGTATTCTCTTCTCTTTTTATTCTCTTTACTATACTTGCAGCAGTTTGTTTAACTAATCTATTCTCGTTTGAAAAAACCATTTAAGCAACTCCTGGTCTGTGTGCAGCTGTCTCATTTATGGTGACGTCGGTACTATTACTTTCAATAAGCCTAACCTTTAAAGTTTGTTTATTTTTCTTTTTTTTGTTATTGTGTGTATTTGAAATGTTTTACATTGTGTCAGACAATTCTTTTACTGGCGTAACACGCAATACCTGAGAGACGCCGCAGCGTCATTAGCGTTTTAATGACGTGCCGCTGCACGAGAGCGACTCCAGAGCCCGTGAACACACATTAACGCGTCAAACATCTCTGTGTCAACAGTTTCTTTTGATTTTCAGGTGAGAATACATTAAGGTTTTCTGTAATGTCTTACCATGGCTGTCGACAGTAGTACAATCATAATTATTGTAATTGAAACTTTGTGTTTTGAACTAGCTAGTGTTTTGCTAATGTTAATCGGAGGTGAGCCTCAGTTTCCAGCTTTTTCTAAAATGGTACCAAAGCACCCAAAGTTATGGGTAGATGTGCTATTTTAGCTACCCAAATAACTTTGTACCTACCTTATGGATAATTTCTTAGGCTAAGGTACATTTGTGGTCTAACTGACGTTTCACCTGTTCCTGGTTATTTTCCATGTGTCTTGTATCCATGTGTAAAATTGTTCAGCCTGACACTGATTTGTTATTGTGATTTTTAAGTAACGTTAATTTGAATAGCCTTAATATATTTTGCACTATATATTGTATTAAACGAGTATGTCAACGATATATAGAGAAACGATTTTATTTAAACATGTCATTCTATTTTGGAAATTGAATATTTTAATTTACATATAAATTCCCAATTTCAGTTAAAATATGGCTTTAAATTTAGTTTCTTTAATTTTGGTAACTTTAATTTTAGTTTTTAGTTATAAAGCAACAACACTTTATAGTACAGTATAGTACACCACTGAACTTTGTTTTGGAGTTGCAGTACCTGAAGGTTTCTTGGGACATAATTTATATTATTTATATGCTCGCAGTTGCCTGCTCAGCAGATTAGACTCATTAAAAGACTTCTTGGTTATGTTATATGTGTGTTTATCCTTTAACCTACCCTAATATTTTCTTGTGTGGCATCCTGAATGCTTGCAATCCTGTGATTATTTGTTCACTGTATCACAATGAAGCTACGGTAGATCAGCTATGCTGTAATCTGTCCTGGGACAGTCCAGCACTGTGGAACTATGAAATCCCAGCACCTTGTCAATGCATATGGGTAGTTACGTGTGCTTCTGTTTCTTAAGCACCCGGGTGATGTCCCTCTGAATCAGGTAGCAGATGAAGAAATGGGGGCATGTTTAACAGGAGAAACCTCCAAGGCGTCAGCAAAAAAGGTGCTTGCTTTGTTGCTTTGCTCTTCAGAGCTATTCAGCACATTTGGAGCAGGTGTTCTGTGCTCGTATCGGTGTATGTGTTTGCCCACCCGTGCTTCCTGCTCCGTTGAGGCTGCTTCTCTGAGCTCTAGTCACAGGTAAGCAGGCAGCCAGTGCTGATGATGTGTGTTTACACTGGATGACTGGTCTTGCTCTCAACGCGGGAGGAGTTTTGAACTGGAGTTTCATTAGTGCTGAAGAGGTAGTTTAGGGGCTCCAGAGGGGTCCAAATTAGATAAACATACAAACTATGCAACTGCTGAGAGCATGTCTGCTTTTTTATTGTTGTTTTTGCATTTTCTTTCTGTCTCTGTTTCTCTTTCCCTCTCTGCCTGTCTTTGTTTTGTCATTTTTACTGTATGCATTATCTTGGAGGCAGATGTATTTTGTGATATTAAAAATGGATAGTCGTCAGACGGCCTTTTAAAAGGGCAGAATATTTGCTGCTTTTTGCTTTGCTTCTTGATTTCATTTTCTACCTCCTTCCTTCCTTTCGTCCTGTTGTGTGCTTTGACACAGTGCATACTACGTCTGGTTCAAGTTCAACTTCTTTTTGTTTTTTGTTAAGCATTCCTTTTCTATCACATTCAGCCATTATTTAGATTTTTCTCCGTGTCTCTTTTGGCCCGAACTTTATATTTTTTCCGCTCCCCTTCCCATCGTCTCGGACTAATGATGCACAGTAAATGCTTACTCTTCTGTTTCCTTCTGTTCCTCCCTCTTTCCCCTCCTCACCCCAGCCGGACCCCCCAAGGTTAAACGAGCTCCTTTAATTGCCAATCATCAATTAAATGTTGACTCATGAGCTCTGGGGGGCCAGGATAGATCTAGTTATTCACTTGAAGACCCCTCCTTGGACCCTGCTGTAGCGCTCCTCTTGCTTAAACAGACCCTTCTGGTTGTTCGGGGAGGGTTGGGTGGATGTCCCCTCAGAGACGAAGAACTTAATGTGTTTTTAATGAGAGTAGTCTGCAAAGTGACACCGCATAAGTAGCTGATATAATGTGTGTTTGTGTCAAAATGTGCATACACAAATTTGCTTGTTCCCAGGTGTGTTTACCCCCCCACCCCACCCCAGTCCTTTTTCCTTCGTGGTTCAGCAGTGACTACTTTGAACAAAAGCCTGCTTGTAATTTTCCTATTAATGGCTGCTGTATGTTTAATATCTCTTGGCTCAGCTCCGCTTCAGAGGTGCATAATAAGAGAGAGTTATTTTAATAAGATGACAGCGATTAATATTCTCGTTTCTCCGATGGAAAGAGCAGAGCGACGCCAGGCCCCCGGTGCAGCATATATTACAGTCTGTGCACCCCATCTAATATTAATACAGGTTGGTTGGATATTTTAATATGTCTTGGGCTAAAGCGATGGATGGCATGGCAAAGATAGATGGCTGACAAAAGAAAATTGCGCCGCTTCATTATGATGGCAGTCAGTTGACTGTAATGGAGTCCGTGGGCATGAAAGAGTGTCTAAGAGAGTCTTTAGCCCCTCACTGGAGCAGAGCAGTCATCTGTCTGCATTCAGATCACCACTCTGCTGCCTTCACAAACACTGGGAGGGTATAAAATTGGGACTTACATTTGGCTCTGACGTGTATTTTTCAATTGATTGTTACTGTAATGCTACTATATAAATACATTTTTTTGACCACAAATGTAATGGTTAAAATGAAATAAACACTCTACTATATTTTACTAAAACCAAAAATGGTGGCACAACATGACTGATTTCAAAAGTAACACAAGGGGAAAGATGATTAACAAAATGCTGCAGTTCTGTTATTATAAACTGGTGTAGCGAAGAAGACCCGCCTACTAGTAGAAAGAGCCAATGGTCAGTCGCTAAGCAGTAACATTCTATTGGGGAGGGGCTCAGTACAGACCATTGCAAGGTACTTTTATTTTCATGGTGCAATTTGAGCTTTGGAAACACAATTAATGGTACAGTTGATGTCATGTTTAATACATGTTTTTTATTGTGACCGTAGCCAGCGATTTTAGAGTTATCTGTCTTCCCTCATAGCTGCCCACAAAGATGGCCACAGAGTTCTTAGACTTAAAGGGACTCTGACTACGGCTAGTGTAAATTGGAAAAGTGGGTGTGGTTATTGACCAGTTCTGATTTTAGTCGCTGGTAGTGATTGGCTGTTTCTATTCATGCCACTAAAATGCTGCAAGATGAATTTAGCCACTTGAAAATCCAGCATTGAAAAAGGTGTCCTGGGAGTTTCAATCACATCCATCATTCTGATAGTTCCCCGCGCAATGAAATATAAGCCAGTATATCCAAGAACTAATTCTGAAGGTGTTTATGTATAAAATGTCAAGCGTGTCTTGCCTGTAAATAGCAAAGTTCAAGTTTAAATCCACAGTATTCAGCTGTGTGGCTTTACATATGCCTCCTATGTTTGTAATACTTGTGTTGGGGTGAAGGGGGTCACCCTAATGTTTAATAGCACAAATAAATGGGTTGGAGTGAGGGTACATAGTTTTTTCCCCTTGACCCTTTATGAGATTACTTTTTGATGTTGCTCTTGTAAAGAAAACTAATTGGTGAAATTGATTTTAGGAGGGTTGCAGACACAGGACTCCAGGTCACGTTTTCAATTTTACACCTGCTCCAGGGCGCACGATGATACAGGCGGCACCGCAACCCGTGACCTTTCACCTCGAGTGTAGAGGTTTCAGCGCAAATGTACTTCTTTGCCTCGCCCCTTCGTTCTGTTCATCAGAGGGAGAAGATTCAACAACCCACTCCAGGCCTTCCTCTGAGAACCCACAGGCAGTGATGAATGCTGTGGGTGTACGTGTCATCAATCAGCGCCACACGTGTCCCTGTCTTCAGTCTCGGCCCCGATCACTCCCGAGGAACGGCGGGGGGCCATTGCCAGACCTCTCGCCGGGAACCGTGGGTGTGTGCGTAACAGGCCGAATTCCGTTCGTATCTGGACTTCTGTCTTGGAAGTCCCGTATAACATGAATCTTTTTCGAACCAGCCACCCGTCCTTGAGATGAACAGTGACCTCACCGGGCGAGCGAGAGCGAGACGAGATGACAGATGTATAAAGCTTTCTGTACAAGGAAAGACGCTGGAGAATTCAGAAGATGAATAGAACGGGAGGCAGGAAATAATAACAGAAGAAGCAGAAGGCAGTAAATCTGTCACTGTTCTGGGTCACACTTACCTGACCAGGTTTCCTCTTTTTTTATTCTACAGCAGTGAGTGAGAGTTCTGCTTCGTGGAGTATAAACTGAGCTAATGTACCTTGATAGCTCTCTTCCCCCTTTCTCTTTCTCTCTCTCTCACCCTCTCTCTCTCTCTCCCCCTGCTGTTTTTATATGTTCTTCTCAACACCTACATGCTTAACTGCTGCTGTCACCACGGCTTGTACCCTCCCCTACCCGCCATCATCTCACTCCCTCTCTTTCCATTTATTCTTATGTGGTAGACTTCCTTCACTGACGTGAAAAATTACCTGTTACCAAAATGAAAGCTGCTGTGTGTGTGTGTTTGTGTGTGTGTGTGTGTGTTTGTACTTGTGCATGTTAATGAGGTGCCATAATGTTCTGTCCAGGGAAATAAATCAGCCCCTCTCCTTGACTTTGCTGCAGTTGCAGGACATGTACAAGATAAGAGAAAGGTAGAGAGAGAGAGAGAGAGAGAGAGAGACTGAGAATGAGTTTGGAAGATGAATGCATGCAGGGAGATGAAACGATGCTATTACTGTTTGTTTTACCGTTTCCTCTTTGTGTTTCTTGTGGTAATGGGACAAAAGAGAGAAGTCTTCAGTGACTGCATACGGATGATAGATTTTCAGATGATAGCGGGCGCATAACACGAACTCTAATCTGAAAAACACGTAGCGTTCATTAGAAAAGAGAAGCCACACGACTGAGTCTGTAGGGCTACAGAAACCACAGAATATGATATTTTTACTTGTTTCACACAGATAAGGGTCTGATGTTTAAAGGTAAATGGGCCAGGCTACTTTTTTTACCAACCTTTTGGTCTCATGTACCCCTTCATTGACCCCAGGACTTGTATGTTTATCCTGTTGCTGTCGCATAAATCTTAATCTGTTAGCAATCCTAATATTTTATGTTGTAGGTGTCTTTTTATAGATTTGACGAAGCAAAGTTGAAAGCTTTTAAAACCCCTGAACCTGCTTACCCAGCTAACAGTTTTGGGTTGTAAGAACGTTTCCGTAACGTTTCTATTAAGTAACAAAGACATTAAAATGTTATTTTTGATGTTGTAGGAATGTTTAAAACATCCTGTTTTTAAACATTATATTATTGGCTTTGAGTTATGGCTTTTGGTTATAAGAACATTATTCAAACAGTTTTTTGAAATTCTGTAACATTTTAAACGTTTTACTAACAACTATAATAACATTTTTGATACATATGATATACCACATTAAAAACGTTCTACTAATGTTATTGCATGAGCGTCTTTCATAACTTTGAGAGAACTTTGATTGTTAGCCGACGTTATGAGTGTTCCCTGTTAACTGGGTAAACACCCTCCTGGGATGCACACACCTCTGGTTTGGAATCACCAGCGCTAGTCTAATGTTTTGCACCCTGTTTGTAAAAATATTCTCACATCTGTGGTTCAAACAGAAGTCAGTTCAACCGGATTAAAATATAAATTAAACAGATGATTAAGTGCATTAAAAATGGATGTCTCAGATCATCCGGAGGGATGTCCCAAAGCACGTTAACATTTCAAGAAAGTATGTGCAAGAAAACTAGCAAAGAAGAACGGTCCCTTCGCTTCAGGCGGAGAGAGAGAACAAAAACTGAATCATTTTACTCTGTTAAGGGCCTTGTGGGGTTTATGTTAATGAGTCACACTTTAAAAGTTGCTATTTTAATTTTCTTAGAAACTTTAAAATATATAAAGTTTTTGCTTCCACTGATGTCTTTATTGTACATGCTTGTAGATGAGTGAGTCTGCCATTGGGAATTGTAGATCAACATCAGAATGTGACAGCAGCAGCAGATGAATTCGTAACTCTGGGGAATAGAACAATACCTGAACTTCATTCTGTACGCAGCGACTCCGTTTATCATCCTACACTTGCCATCATATCATTCTCTCCTTTCCTCCAGCAGCATATTGTAAATGTCAATGACATTACGATGTGCTGCTTGACGAAACATGAAGCTGTATCAGTTTGTGTACAATTGTTATTTGCCACTGTTGATGAAAACTTTGAGTTCTCTCAGTATCTCTGCGTCACGGATGTGGAGGGGGAGATGCAAGGAGGCACAGAAGTGTGTGCGTGTGTGCACATTTGTGTGTGTGTGTGTGTGTGTGTTTGTGCGTGTGTGCGTGTTTGTGCGTGTGTGCGTGTTTTTGCGTCCGTGTGTGTGCGTTTGTGTACGCACGTGTGTGTGTGTGTGCGTTTGTGCGTGTTTGTGTGTGTGTGCGTGTTTGTGTGTGTGCGTGTTTGTGTGTGTGCGTGCTTGTGTGTGTGCGCGTTTGTGTGTGTGCGCGATGTTTACATTGCCTGCAGTATGCGTCCCCCAGTTGTTGTTAGATCATGCTGTCTTGCTCAATGTGTACGCGACTGCCCCTTGAGCACTCGAATGATCTAAACGCGCTTTGTGCGGTCGGTGCTTTAGTCCTCCTCTGTGTCTAAAGGCCCTCCAGTGTTTGCCAGTAATCTCTCTGTCTCTCTTTCTCTCGCTTTCTCTGTCTCATTTTGTAATAGCTCACTAATCATAGACTACAATAAAGCACCTTAGAATTGCAATTTGTGAAGCCACGTGGGAGGGGGAGAGGCAGCGTGCGAGATGGTGGTTGACTTTGTGCAAATTAACTGAAGAGGAAAAGAGAGAGGGGAAAAAAGACGAAGATTAAAAAAAACCCCGAACTCACAATGCTGCAATTACAGGGCTGATTGAGAGATCAAAAACTGATTTTCAGAGACTCGTCTTGAGTACTTGGGTGAAACAAAACTATTGAAAATAATCCTTTGAATAGATTACTTCATGGTCTGCGTGGGGCGTTGGGCTTTGATGTCATCTTTAACTTTAAGAGGAAGGTTTATAATCTGTTTTTAAAATCTATGCCCAAAGCCTCTCACATGTTTGTAATTTTAGTGATAATTTCAGACACACTGGTTCAGTTGGTTGTTTAAAATATGAGCGGAACTTTTTATGAGCAAAAATCAGTTATTGAGCAAGTACATGACACATCTGTGTTTAACACGATCATGTTACGTTCATGTTACGATTCACGACAGTACGTTTATAATAATAATTTATAATTTGAGAGGTTGGGGTTGATTTAGTAGGAAATATCCATTTGTAAACAGGAGGAAGAAGGTCCAGCTACTTTATTGCAGGTCAGTACTGTAGATGATGCAGCGTTTGTAGCTTGCTCCTGCAGCAGTTGTTTAAAATTTAACCTAGTCATCCAAGTTATATAACTGTGCAAGTACCCTGCAATGTTGTGTTTCAAACAGAGATGGCAGTAGAGAGGCAAACATTACAGATTGTAGCATTAATTTCTTCAGTACCGCACATTTACGCTTTGTTTACCCAGAAGCCTTTTGCACCACAAAGTCATAGCTTGAAAATTGTGACCTTGGAATTTCGTAAACTGTTGTTTGGCTGTCAATCTTAAAAAGTCGTAAATTCCAGCACTGTGTAAGACCTTGCATTATTCAGTGAGAAAAACATTGGCAAACTAGCTCACCTGTCACTTG
>JAZGTJ010017801.1:0-11824 GCA_036877575.1 Botia almorhae
ATTTGTGAAGTCCGTCATCATAAAATTGTTGTTAGCATGGTAATGATTTCATCTTACATGACCACACGTTTGTAAGAATGAAACGACCCCTTCCTGATTTTCCCCTGATGAAAATGCATGACTCTCTAAGAGTTCCAGTGGGAATAATCCAGTTCCAGTATTTTGCGCTCTCCGCTGGGTCGGTATGAACGCTGTGCTCTCTGTGTTGCGCCCCCTGCAGGCAGATGCTCGGCCTCCACGGTCAACCTGCCGCGGCAGACGGAGTCTGTCATTAGCAACAGGCTGTCCAGGTCCTCGGCTACGCTGTGGAACTCACCTTGCAGAAGTAAGACCGGAGCGGCTCACCTCCCAGACTCCTCTCCCAAACCCTTCGTCTGGTTTTTGGTTCTTCAGTTCAGTTTTGCCATGAAATTGTTTTCTCATTTTTGGTGGCCTGCTTGCTTGAGCTTGTGCCTGGTGATTGGTCATTCCTACACCTTCCTCACCCACCCCCACCTCCCCTGTTCTTGTGTTGCATTGTGGGTAATCGTTTACTTCTGTGCTCTTTTTGATTGGTGCTCGCTGCTCACATCGTTACATCACAGTCTGTTATGGTTCTATATCTGTGGTCAAGTGCGTGGTGAAAGTCTCCTTTGAGTTCATTTATTTTGTGTTTTTGTTTTAAGCATCATATTCACACTCTGATGTGGG
This sequence comes from Botia almorhae, assembly GCA_036877575.1. Taxonomy (NCBI): domain Eukaryota; kingdom Metazoa; phylum Chordata; class Actinopteri; order Cypriniformes; family Botiidae; genus Botia; species Botia almorhae. The sequence goes on from JAZGTJ010017801.1 coordinate 691, forward strand.
TCGTGGTGTTGGTGATGGGTTTTTAATGTGTGTGATTTGAAAATAAGATCATTAATCAGTCATAATAATAAAATGTTATGAAATGATAACCAGTGACTGGAAAATCGAAGTGGTTGTCGAGGGCTTGCTGTGCTGGATAGAATCAATAATTGGTTGCACTTTAATTAACTAATCTGATCCTAATTGAATTGGTTACTGAATCAATACTGATAACTGTTGCTGAGAGAGTTAAAAAGTCAAACACACTTGTGCAAGTCATGCAACAGAAAGAGTTGTGAATGTATCTGGTGAATGTTCAAGACATACTAGCATACCGCACAGTATATTCTTCATACTTCCTAGTATGTTTTTTAAGTATGTGAAACAGTATGCAGTATGCAACAATAACCATTTTAAACGGCAAGATGCTACACTGTTACATCATTGTCACATGACCGCATTACATGCACGTAGATCAGATTTTGAGTTAAATGCATTGCATTGTGGGATACTGTATTCCATACAGTGTGCTCTGGTGTATACCGCATATATACCGCATATACATGCATCTGGGTATTTCAAGCATACAGAAAATGTGCATACTGTGCACAGTAAACATACTATATACAGCAGCAATACTAAGAGTATCATAACAGTACGCTATTCTAACACAGCCTAAGTTTCCACTGGCAGGAAATAATGCTGACGTAATGTTAGAGACCTCAGCAGAATCATGGATACAGTAATACATACATAAATCAATCTAATTACAGCATTGTGCTCGCATGGTCGTTTGTGACTGTATAGCTTATGGTCTGAAATGAATGTGTTTGGTAAAATTTACTTGCAGATGTGTATTTTTGGGGCTTTTTGTCCATTGTGGTACAAGCGTCCAGAAATGTCCACGTTCTCCAGTTTCTGTTTGTTTATATAATGTTTGCTTGAAGATTGTGCAAAAGAGTGAATCTATAGAGTAGATCGTGATCAGACCTTCTGTTACGGTAGTTCAGACGACGGCACGCTTTTGCCGCAGTGGGGAAGAAAAAAAGGCAGCTGTTGCCTAGCAACGGCCCATGACCGGCCGTCAAGAAATGTTGTAAATTTCGCTGCGTGTCTGAAGTATCAGAAGGAAGCGTGTCCTTGTTACTCTTAAGTGACGCTGCATTGAGAATGCAAAACTAAACACATGATGTCGTTTGAATGTTTTATGTGGTGGTCAGGTACGGTGTGCGTGTTTGTAGGGGGAGCGTGAGATTAAACAGATTTTGTGGGGGAGTGTAGATAAGACCACACATTCATCTTTACCATCATGTTGTTCGTATTGAAGCTTCTTGCGCAGATAGAAGCATCCACTCGAATCCGTCTCATCTCTACAAATACAAACCTGTCATTCAGATATGCCTGTAACAGCACAACCCAGCGAACAATTTTAGGTCATAAAAACGTTTCCATTACGTTCATGTTATTTTGATCATGTTTTTTTAACGTTCTTGGAACATTCAAAATGTCAAATGTAACTTTTTTGATAACTTTAGCCAACATTCCGAGAACGCTTCCTGTTAGCTGGGAAACCTGGAAAACTGGGAAATCTCAGTGGTTTCCCACGGAAGGTTTACAAGATTCCCACTTTCTCCAGATCGTGCTTTACCTACAAACGAATATTGTCAACAGGTTTGGTGAGGGTTAGATTTAGGGTTGGGGTTTAGTAAATCTTATTTCAGTGTAAAATCCATTGTTTGACTATAAGAGGGTTACAATAGTTAAAATAGCTTCTAGGTACATCTGTGCATTTGTGTCACATATGTTTACAAATTTGGAAGGTTTCGTGTGGGACAGTGGAGTCAACACATCCCCAGTTAAAAATCCTCATCGTCAGTGATCACTCAATGAAGGGCCACAGTGTGAGAATATTACTCCACACAGAACAGCTGCTCTGATTGGTCAAGCCCCCTGCTGCAGGATGTTCCAGTCACGTGATTGGTTGAAGCAGATGCCTGAATGCTAGCTGAGGTCCTTTGTCGAGTGACCAGCTGTGTGCGTTCGCGTTTGTGGATGCTAACATGACTCTCTTGTGTCAGCCCGCAGTTTGCGTCTGAGCCCGTGGGAGAGTCGCATCGTGGAGAGATTGATGACGCCCACTCTTTCCTTTCTGGCTCGGAGTCGGAGCGTAGCCACTCTCCAGAACACCAGCGACCCCAGTGAGTCACCTGCACACACAAGATCCAGATTAATCCCAGCCAACAATATTAGGTTGTAAGAATGTTTCCCTAAAGTTTACGTTAAAGTAACAAGAAGGTTTAAGGCGTTATTTTGAGAGTTATGTAAATAAACGTTCATAACATCCGTTTTTTATGTTGTATTAACGTTTTTGCTTGGCGGCAAGAACATTATACAGATGTTTGGTTCATTCTGTAACATTTCTAAAATGTTCCACAAACAACTTAAAAATAACCTTTTTTGATATATATATATATATATATATAATGTTAAAAAAATGTTTTATTAGCGTTAACTCTGAGAGAAATCAGTGGTTCGCATCATGGGATACAATAGCCGTATGTACAGAAAAGCTGTGTTCAGTACACTATATAGAATGCACACTGAAAAAGTAGTACAAGTCAAATGCTAGTATGCTATTCCCTTATAGCATGTTGAGCATATATACATGAATGATCTCTGTCTGATCTCAGATCAGTGTTCCCGCTCTGCATCGGCGTCGCCTCTAACTGCCTGCTCCCATCATCATCCTCACCAGCACAATACTGAACGCTGGAGAGTGTCAGCCAGCACACCTGACATCACACAGCGCCAGTCCAGACGCAACTCAGCCCCGGTAACAACAAACACACGCTTACAGTAACACAAAAACACGCTCTTAAAGGGGCCATACGCCCTCTTGAAGGGGCCATACGTGCTCTTAAAGGGGCCATACGTGCTCTTAAAGGGGCCATACGCCCTCTTAAAGGGGCCATATATGCTTTTAAAGGGGCCATATGTGCTCTTAAAGGGGCCATACGCCCTTCTAAAGGGGCCATACATGCTCTTAAAGGGGCCATACGCCCTCTTAAAGGGCCAAACGCCCTCTTGAAGGGCCATATGCGCTCTTAAAGGGGCCATATCATTAAAAACGGGTAAATTGTCAGCTTGTAAGAATGCCAAGATTCAGAAGTGTAGAATATAGCCCCTTTAATATTTCAGAAAAGCTGAGTATATAATAATGTGTTTATAAGATGCATCCCTGTTTCCATCTAGCTTGAGAAGAAGAAAGAAAAGAAGGACAAAGAAAGAGAGAACAAAAAGGAGAAGAGCGCTTTAACTAAAGAGAAGGTGGAGAAAAAGAGACAGTCTCAGTCCATCAGCAGAACAACAGAAGCCAGGTGAAATACTGCTCACACACACTCATACACACACACACACACACACACACACGTAATGCTCACACACACACACACACACACTTCATACATAATATTAAGTTAAACACACACCACATTCTTGTTTCTGTTGATTAAATGTTGTTTTCTCACCAGCTCTGTTCCTGCCCAGCAGGCTGTTCACTTGTTTACAAAGCTCTGTGGAATAAGTGATAAATTAGCCTTTTAAATTAGGGTTGAACTTTTTCACAACCTGCCCATGTCCTGCCTGAAAACTGTTTTTACACCATTTTCACAGTTTTTGCCTTAGCAGTCTGTGTTAATCATATGTTAATTTGTTAATTGTCTTTTCTCCTCAGCCCAAATATGAAACCTAAAAACAGACCATCTTCACCTGCAACGCCCAGGAGTCGCCCTCTCTCGCCCAACCCTGCCGTGTCCCCCAAACCAGTTTCATCTTCAGGCCGGACCCCCCCTGGCACCAAGACCAGGCCCAAACGGGCTCAGACTCCTGCCCGTGTTCAGCCCCCTGCTGTAGCTGCCGTTGCCGTGGAAACAAAGAAGATGCCGGGTCAGGCTAACCCTCCCAAGAACACAAAGAGTAAGTGCAATCGTCATGACGACCAAAGCAAACACCCTGCAATGGTCTCCTTGAGGGCTGATAAATCCATGTGACAGCTCAATGGTTTTTGATGAGCCCGGTCTGACTTTTATGGCTTTAATATGTGTGAGAGTCAGTGACGTAATGCTCAGTTTTTGGAGGACCCCTGAAGACCCTCGTGCCTGTATGCTGAGATCATTATGTTTTGGAAAAGCTAGATTTGTGCATTCTTTGTGTCCCTTTGATGTTTTTGAGCACTTGTTTATAAATTTCTCCCTCTTTATTTTTATTAAGCACCTAACGTACCTGACATCACAGTATCCTGTGCCCTGGCCACGCCCCCCACTGCCGATACACCAATCACAGTAGCTCCTCAGACACCAGAAGTGGCCAATGTGGCCGCCACACCTTCTCGTTCTCTCTCTCCTGAGCTCACCCCCTCGGTCGCCAAGCCGACAGCCGGGACCAGTGACCCGGAGGAGGCGGCCAGAGTTCTGGCGGAGAAGAGACGCCAAGCCCGCGAGCAAAGAGAGCGAGAAGAACAAGAGAGACGCGAACAGGAGCAGAAGAACAGGTCAGCTGCTCACAGAGCTTTTAGACATTGACATTAAGAACCGCCCACTAACCTGCAGCCGCTATTACTGCTTTATCTTTAAATAGGGAACTGCGTGAGGAGCACGCCAGGCGCGAGGAGGAGGAGAGGAGGCGCAGGGAGGAGGAGGCGCGCTTCATGGCCGAACAGCAGCGACTTCAGGAGGAGAGGGAGGCGCAGGAGAGAGCACGAGCTGAGCAGGAGGAAAACATGCGCCTCCAGAAACAGGTGAGCAATGCATGATGGGTAACGGAGGCCATTAACAAACAAACTAGGAGAAAGGTTTTCACAACAAAAATAAAGCACACTAACCTACAATCTTCAGTATTTTACCATTTTAATATGAAAGCTTTAGAGGACTGTGCATATATCATGAATGTTCCTAAAGGAATAGTTCACCCATAATTAAACTTTATTAAAGACTCTCGTGTCATTTCTAACCTTTTCTTCTGCGGAACACAAAAGAAGATATTTTGAGAAATGTCTCAGTGGTTTTGTGTTCGTACAATGAAAGTCAAAGGGTACCACTGCTTGCCAACGTACTTCAAAATATCTTCACGCGGGTACATGATGGAAGAGTTTTTTATTTTGGGGTGAACAGTTCATTTAACTGACTGCCTCTGCTGCGGTTTGCGTCTGTCCTCAGGCAGCTCTTAACTGCTGCTCCTCACTGTTGTCAGTACAGATGACATCATAGGTGACACACTAGTGTTCTGTGTTTTGTCTGTGGTTTGATTTGATAATACGATGAGCTTAATGTCTGTTTCTCTCGACCGACAGAACATCTGCGGCGTCTGTGTAGCATCAGAAATGATGTTTTTAAGATCTAAACTGTCACACAGAATTAAACGTTATACAAATATACAGATTAAACTTGATGCAGCATCTAGATTTAAACCCCGCTAACAGGGAACGTTCTCAGAATGTTGGTTAATGTTCTCTCTAAGTTTTCACGTTGTTATCCAAAAACATTCTTGCAGTAACGTTAGTACAACTGTTTTACATTGTATTTCAGTGTATTTATCAAAACGGTTATTCTTAAGTAGTTAGTGAAACGTTTTAAAAGCATTGTTACTGAAAACGTTGGGGAAATGTTCTTACAACCTAAAATTGTTAGCTTTTGTTAGCTTGTTAGCTTTAGGTAGGAAATTAGCATGAGATTAAGATGTATCATTTTCCATTTATATGCAGTTTTATTTGGTGCTTGTATATGTAATCAGGTGAATCACATTGTATCTCTACTCTGCTGTTTTATTTCATTTTTAAGACTATTCCACCGAAATTCCTAAATGGTGGAAAGTTTTGTCTCGTGCTGCCCCCTTGTGGCAGAAGAGCGAAATGCTCAGATTTTATTTCAGCCTTTCTGTGATCAACTACTTGACCTTTATCTTTTTAATTGCAATGTTCACATTGACACCCGTTTGTTCTGATAAAGATGTCGTATCATGGGGCTTATGGGTAATGTGTGTTGCGTGATGGATTATGGGTAATACAGGTTTATGTCTTTGCAGAGAGAGGAGGCCGAATCTAAAGCTCGCGAGGAAGCAGAAAGACAGAGAATAGAGCGCGACAAACACTTTCAAAAGGAGGAACTGGAGCGCCTGGAGAGAAAGAAGGTAAAACGAGGGAGAGAGAGAGAGAGATTTAAAAGACTTCGTTTTGAGATTTGAGAGTAACGTGTGGCTGTGTTCACCTGTGTAGCGCCTGGAGGAAATCATGAAACGGACCCGGAAGAGTGACACAGGCGGACAGGTGAGATGAATCTCACGTGCACATATAAACACAGACAGACAGACAGACAGGAAAATCAATCTTCTTTATTTGTGTCTCTGCAGAAAGATGTGAGGTCACCAGCCCAGATCAATGGCAAAGCCTCGGATAGTGGTAAACTTTTATATTTAAAATCTTCCAGATCTATAATGTTTACTGATATGTATACGGATGATATACAACATAATTAAAATGTAATCTAACGTTATGTTTTATATAATATCATGCTGTCTTCCAGGAATCCAGAAACACACAGAAACAGTCCGCAGTGACGCTGCAGATTTTAGCCAATCACAGGGAGACTTCAAAACGAGGTAAGAATGTTACACAAAGATTCTCTAACAAAACAATTTCTATCAGTTGCAGTCCTATTTAAAATAAACGAATTATAAATTTTTCTTACTACTCAAAACTGACAGAAGATGAAGCTATCATTTATGCCGAGTGTGTTTTGTTGAACCTGTCTCTCTCAGCTCTGTTTCCTGGGACACCCCAGTGATCAATGGTGTCCAGCCCACCAAGCATCAGAATGGACTGTCATCCAATGGGGAGACAGCAGAGATTGAGGAATTCATCAAGCTGTCCAATCACAGCGGCAGTAGCAGCAATGGGCAGGGTAAACCTTCCGACCCAATCATGGCCTTTGAGGGAGGGGAACAATTCATCATGAAGGCGGGGCCTATTAAACCTCAGCATGTGGCAGGTATGCTGTGTCCCGGTTCGCTTACTAAACAATGCACTAGAAGTATGTACAAGTATGTATAGTGCCTGACATGTGAAGTGTGACAGAATTAACAATCAGCTATTAATGCTGCTCAGTGATACACACAGAAACTGGATGAAGAGATCTTAGCTATGCTGTAGTGTAAATTTAGCCAATCGGCATCCAAAAGGATAATTAAAGGCAGCATGGGCAATTTTTCCAGAAACATTTTTTGTTCTGCTGGTTGAAAGTCTTTTCACATCTTGACAGCACTCACTAAGAGAAGTGGTCTAAATATATTTTTATATATTTATATCTTTTCTGGAAGGTGCAGGACCATTAATAGTTTGTCCAATCATAGCATTCGGTCCTGATGCAACGATAGGACATCCTACTTGCCTGTCAAACGATGTATTTGCATCAGAGTAATAATGTGTATCTGAAGGGAGATACACATTAATAATAATAATTAATAGGGAGATAAGCGGGATCTTACGTTGTCAGAGCTAGCTTGCTATTGCTAGCCTCTTTGAAATAGTTTGTTTTCTGTCTCCTTCAGAAGTCCTGTGAGTGTGAATTTCTCTGGAGAGATGAGAGGAGAGAAGCCTTGTGTTACAGCGGAATAAAAACATGTCAGAGACGCCAAACAAACCAAGAGATGAAAACACTAAACAACAGAAAACCAGAAAAACGTTTCTGTGGAAGCACTTTGAGGAAGTGAAACGAGGGGCGGGGAACTTCAAACATGAACTTTATATACATATAAACGGTTTGCGAAACGTCTATTTCACTGTCATGGTGCAACGTCGTTGAGTTTCTTTAAAAAGTCACCTGCCGATTATGTGGCACCTTAAAAGAGTCACTATATAACGAATTCTAAACGAAAATTAAACTTGGAAATCGACTATCATTATGGTATTGATTATTATTGTTGTTGTTGTTGTTTTGATGTGTTGTTATCGTCCTTTTAAGTAGAAAATGTGTGTCTTGAATTATTGCATTATTTAACGTGGAGCGTTGGATAAGGGGGTGATATACACTATGTTCATGTATATTTGCCTGACTATGACAGACCTGTGGAATAAATCTTTATGAAAGGGTGTGTGTGGATGTGTATTTATTTTCTGAATATGTTGTTGTGCTTGTTTTGGGGTTCAACGTCCCTACACGACACAAGCGCAACAGGCTAGAGAAATCTAAGGTGTAAATTCACACATGTCAAATTCAAAGTAGTGAGAAACTTAAAAGGTGTATGTATGTACACTGACTCTATCAAAAATATATTTGCATTGTCTTAAAGCTGCAATTCGTAGCTGTTTGGGGGTTACAAACGAGAAAATATCAGTTCATGAGCAAGTACATAACAGATTAGTGTTCAATATTTTCTTTTTACCAAACCCCCGATTTGCAACGGTAAGTTTATAATAATGATGCTTATAATAAACATGCTACAGTAAACTCAATATATCTATACCTACACCCTTGGCAGAAGAATGTCAGAAGAGTTATTTGTTTGCACGTTTGTACCTTTAAGAGTTAGAAAAAATTATTTATCAGTCTGACTGTGCAGAATAATTAATAAAGAAGACAAGACAAGATGCCCGCAGGATGATTCCCTCTGTGACCAGCAGGAGGCAGCACAGTCATACATGACAGCGAAGTAGAATAATTAAAAAAGCAATATTAAATCACTAATCTGAATATATCTGTGTTAGTGTATGGCTCTAGAGAAGTAGTTTAAATTAGAACTGAATTGTGTGTTGTATTGTAGTATAGGTATAGTATAGATGTATTATAGCATAGTATAGTATGGATTTGTAATATAGTATAGTATAGTATAGTATAGTATAGTATGGTATACTGCAGTATAGGATTTTACATAGCATAGTAGCCCCAAATCATGTGGTTACACATGTCAGTGAGTATATACTGTCATGAGATTTTCCTCTCACTGATGTGTATTTGGCACAATCAGCTCCATATTTTAGGTGGGTGATAGCTGATTCAAAGTGAGTTATGATTAAGGTGGACAGTGCCAGCTGGCTTTTAATTCATTTGACATGACAGAAGCGAACAGGATGAACAGAACAGAACAGTGACAGACCACAGTCCACTTAAACCTGTCTCAGGTTCAACATTATACAGAAATCATTCTGTTTTTAAAACATTCCACTAGTTATTTGAGAATAACATTTTTAACATATGTGATATATAATGGTAAAAACATTCTGCAAGAACATTTTTGGTAACTTTGGCAGAACTTTTAGAAAACGTTAGCCAACGGTTTGAGAACATTCTCTATTAGTCAGGACTATTGGCACACAGTAAGAACACAATATAAACCTATATTAAAATCTGATATGTGGCCATAAATGAACTTTGCTCCTATGTTATCTCATTGCTTTTTAGAAACAACAAATGCTAAAGTTGTAAAGTTTGAACTTCTTTTGCCTTTATTCCACACAATTTGCATTGCAAAGTTTCCAGTGAATGTCACCAACAGTGTATTACTGCTCAGGGTAACGTGTAGTGTTTTGTACTAATGATTTTTAAACTGTAATATGCACATAAACGAAACAACAGAAGTCCTGCAGCAGTAGCAACACACTACAATACCGTTCAGACGTGTGACCTGGATTACTGTCAGAGATCTGGATCGATCGTTCATATTTGTCTCTCACCTTTGGGCCATTTTGTGTCTTGTGGTGCGCTGCATTTATTTGCATCTGGCACTTGTGTGCACATCCAAGTGTGTCACTGGATGTTAGATTTTTAACCTCAGGATTTTCATGTGGTCATGCAGTGTGTGCTAGGACTGCCAACTGTGCAGTGTGATACAAAATCAAATCATATTTAAATCAATTAAAGTGTTACATATGTACTCTATGTAAGCTGGAACGCATATCTTGCTTAATAATTTTGTGGTTTTGTCGGTCAACCCTTTATTCATAAACTTAGTGTGCCTAATTAGTCTTATACTTCTCACACATCTTATTTACAATAATACAATTAACACGTCTGACTTTTGTTCTATGTTTTATTATTATTATTATTCTTTTTTATGCTTTGAAGCAATGTAACATTGTAAAAAGTGCTATATAAATATTATATATTATATATATATATATACACACACACATACAAATATATACGGATAAATAATATAGAACATATCAGTATATAGTATGTACTACTATGTGTCATTATAGTATGTAGTCTAGTGTGGGGCAGCTACATCACTTAAACACAGGAAGTTCCTTGTTGGCGCCACACTGTATCTGAGGCTGAAGCGCTTTCATTTTCTCTTGTATGGCAGCAGTGAGGTACAGAGGTAAGCCAGCTCTCCTGCTTTATGACCGTTTTTTTGTCTGAATGCTTTTACAGAGTGATTCCATGTGGTTATAATCGAGTTTTGAGAGTTTGAGATGATTTATTATGTGGGTTTGAGAGAGAGTTTCCGGTCACATCACACATTTGGTTTGCAAAGGCTCTCACAGACAAACTAGAGACTCTGTAAATTTGAAAATTTGACTGTCTTGATTTAGTTTTGTTAGTTTGTTTGTTTTATGAAACATACTGTGTCCTTAGAATTGTTCATTTACAATTTATGCAAACCTTCTAAATTCCCCCTGAACAGTGATACATTTATGATGTTATCGTTTTAAAATATTCCAGCATGCCACGTGTGTCTCTCTGAAGTCCAAATGCAGCAAAAAAAGACGACAGAAAGCATTATTATCCTCTGTGTTGTGATCCTTTGGCAGTTGTAAAATGTACTTTTATAATGACAGCGGCTACTGCCAACACAACCGCACAAAAAGAAACACAGTGTTGGAAGATTGTGTGTAAAGCTTATATAACGCTATTAGAGCTCAGCATGAAACAGAATAGCTTTGTTTTAAATAAGACAAACGCTTCCACAGACAGAATGTAAAACCACGGAATAAGGAAGTCAGAATTTTTCCTCTTAAAATGTTTTGTTGAGAATGACTCATGAGCACGTTACCATGCTGTTGCTTCCGTTTTAACTTTAACAAACAATGTCTGCTTTGCATAAGCGTTATTTTAACAGACCGTTAAAGACATAGACAGACCGATCGTCCAATCATTGCATT
>JAZGTJ010017802.1:0-11824 GCA_036877575.1 Botia almorhae
GATAGATTCAACCCTTGTAACATTTGGTACCCTGTCAATCTGTCTTAATTATTCATCACATCTTGTGCTTGTTTTGATATTTATAAATATGAAAGTAAGAATTATGTTCTGGATCGAACTTTTTCACAGTCTGTTCAAGCGACGTTGCGAACCTTGACGGATAGTTTGGCTGAACATTGGCCTGTAAACTGGTATGCTCTTAGCTTAGGGAACGTTCTCAAAATGTTGGCTAACGCTCTTGAAAAGTTCTTTTAAAGTTATTAAAAACATTTGTCCAGTAACGTTAGTGGGACTTTTTCAACTTAATATATTTATATGTATCAAAAACGTTATTCATAAGTTGTTAGTGGAATGTTTTAAAAACATTACAGAATATAATGTTCTTATAACCGAGCAATAATGTTAATACAACGTCTAAAAAACTGGAAATTTGGAACATTCCTAGAACCTTCAAAATGGAAACGTTAGGAAAACGTCCTTGCAACCTAAAATTGTTAGCTGGGTAGTTACATATCTAAATAGCATTTTGGCAAATTTCTCTCTATTAGGCATCTATCTCCTTTTTCATGCTTGAATAGCATTCGTTCCATTTTGTAGGCATAAAAAATCTGTTGTCCTACTCGTAGTTATCTCATGCACATAAATGCTATCATACACATATACACAAAATGATTCTGATCCTCAAACAAACAAAGAGCAACTCCATAATTGATCTATTGGAAAATGTACATTCGCGTGTACTTGACAGTCAATTCTGTTTCATTACAAATGTCCCATTAAATAAATGATCGTGATATGAATTTGGAATCTGTTTTTTTGCACAAATTTGCACTTTGGAACGACAAGTGCTAAATTTACGCCTGTCTCATCATTACAGAGTAAAATCAGTGGAAAATAGTGGAAAACAGTGGCGTGTGGGGACAGTACAGACAGTTTAAAAAGGAAAGATTGTATGATACTGTACAATAATAAAAAAAGGCTAAATTGTCTAATGAACTACGAAAACTGGTATAAAATCACATCATTCTAACATATAAATTCGTTAATGTTACTGAGATCATTTAAGGGCTAACGGTAAATCATTTGGAATGTTTAACATCTGAACTGTAGATGCACATGACATAGTAAATCATTCTGAAAGAACGAGGAATTGACATCAAAATAATGAATACTGAAGGCAGGAGAGAGGAGGTGGGAGGGTATATACTGCATTAGGACGGAAGGAAGAAGGGCTATAATGTTCTGGAGAACATCAAGTTCCTGCAGAACTTAGTTCCAGCAGAAGGTTTTTAATTATCACCAAGCCGTAGAGTGTGAAGAGTGGCTGTTTGTAAAACACATCTTGTGTATCAGCATGTTGTGATGTTGTGCTTTATTTTAACACGCTTTTAGTTGTAACTTGCTTTTCCTGCCCTGGTCTTTCTTTTTTGATTGAATGTGATGTCACCTCAATTCGTGGTAATCGACCCCTGAGATGCATTCAAACTGATCGGTGAACGCCTGTTGTCATAGCGACAGTTTTACAAAAGGTTTTTAACAAAAATGATGTAACCACCTTTTGGAAACATGTATCGAATTATTAACAAGAATTGGTTTCCACCATTCGGTCTGTTAAAGCGATCTAAACCTTTGTAAAACTTCATCATCATCATCATCATCATCAATTTGAACACATCTCTAGTTGGTATGTAACTGGTCAAGGCATCGGCATGGTTTAGTTTTCTTCGCTTTACTTCTTTGCATGAAACACCATTAGCGGGCGTTCTTCAATGCGTTGCCAGGGACTCTTCTTGTTCTCATCTTTGTCATCAGGGTCGTTGTCGTCTTCCGGGCTGGTGACGGAGTCACGCTGAGTTTCGCTGTTGCTGCTGCGGGAGCTGTTTCCACGGCTACGACCCCTCCTGGGCATTGATGACCCCCGAGGCTCCTCAGGACCGTCGTCTAGAAGAGGGGTCAGAGGATTTTCCAGCGGTGAACTGGCGCCCATGCGACTGGAACCTCCGCTCAAATCCAGAGGGTCGTGGTACAGAGGTTTGGAATAGTGTTTTCCAGCACTGGAGCCGGTTCCTCCGTGACCTTTGCGTCCACTTCCGTGATGTTCCTCCTTACTCTTGCGTCCAGATGATGACTTGCGGTCGTGTTGGGTGTCATGGAGACCCGCGTCCACGCTGCGGTCTTTGCTGCTGCCTGCGGGGGCGCTGAGCGTGCTCTGGGCGCTATGGTTACCGCTGTTCATTCCGCTGTGGCCGAGATCGGCGCCTACATCGATGTACGAGTGGCGTACATGAGCGTTGGCGCGCCCATCGAGGGATATGAACCAGGCGCGAGGGTGCTGCTTCACTCCCAGTTCCAGGAGCTTCTTCTCGGTCAGTGCTTGCAGCTCCCCGTTCATCTGCGAGATGGTGGAGTCATTAAACAGAACTGGGATGTGGACTGGAGCTGGTGGGCCGCCTGGAGGCCAAACGCTTTCATCTGAACCAGCTGGAGAGGAACACTGCTGAGCTTCTGTATGGCCGGGCGTCTGGCCTTGGTGCCCCTGGCTCTGAATGCCACTGCTGGTACCTTGTGAATTCTGTCCATCTCTCTCGGCCTGGTTCTGCCCGTCCTTACCTTGGTCTGTAGCACCGAACTCAGACGACAGCCTCATGTAGTGGGCTGGGATCACAAGAGTTGGCACCATCGTACGATACATGTTCTCCTTCATCTGATCCAGGGAACTGCAGAATATAATCTGGCCTGGTTGTGTGTTTAGCGACGTTGGGCGGGCGAGGTGATCCGGCCCCTGCAAAACTTGCGAATATTCCGGTGGTTTGTCCGCGATTGGTGGAGACGGGGGATCAGACGTATAGCCTCGGTTGTCGTTGACAATGTGCCTGCGCCGGTAATCATGATCTTTGTCATCGGGGCTGTAATGTAGAAGGTTGGTGTCCAGACTGGTTGTCTCAGTGGACCGATGGACCTTCATGGGGAAGCTCTCTCCATTTCTCTGGGCCCCTTTGGACTGCTTGTTCTTAGATGAATGCCTGAGTTTGTGGGCAGGAATGTGTCTGGAAAACTCATCCCGGGCACTCTTGAAGGCATGGGAGGGCGAGGCTTCAGATTTGTTGGGGTCCAGATTGCCATTGGAGGCCGCAGATTCAGCGTGACCTCCACAGATGAGGTTCAGATGAGTCATGGAGGTGCCTTGGTCTCGCTTGGATCCGTTCAGAGCAGACGAAGCCTGGACTTGTTTCTGTTGTCGTCTGGGTTTCAGACACCTGCGTCTGGAAATAAGAGATTAACACTCAGATGTTCAAACACCAGAAACTTCGTGCTTAGTTATAGTTTGGTGAGTTTGGCTTGTGCAGTATAATGTAAGGGGAATTATTTATATTTATATATAATATATATTTTTTGTTATTATTTTTAAAGTGTCTCATACGAACCGCATACGATAACAGATACAGGAACAGGAAACATACTCAGAACCTTGGCTAGATGGTTGGTAGAATGCTTTTTTAATGTTACATATCATATATCAAAAACATTAAGTTGTTAGTGGAATGTTTTAAAGTGATACAGAATTAAAAACATCTTTGAAAAACGTTCTTATAACTAAGCAAAAATATTAATACAACGTTTACAAAATGGAACTATTTGAGCACTTTTTTGATCATTCAAAATAACATGTTTAAAATTTTTGTCACTTAATGGAAATATTAGTATAGCAGTATAAATTGTGAGTCTTTGCTCCTGCGTTTGACAACATTTTCCTGGCCAGGAATAAAAACTTTCTTTAGGAAAAGACAGGAACCTGTCCTCTAAGTGTGTTTTCTTTAATAGGATGATTTGCTAAACAATATGTAACATATTAGCACATACCTGCAGTAGTAAAGAAGAACGCAGAGCAAAACTAGCACAAGCAGAGCGAGAGATCCCAGGATGGACAGCAGGAACAAGGTGTGATAGGCTGTGATGTCCCTGAGGCCTGGGTGAGACAGACTTGAGCCTGCGGTTCAATTGCAAAGCTCAGTCAGCAGCAGACAACAACACTCAACACCACACAAAAGCAATACACTAAACACCAAATAAACATATTACACTCAACACCAAACAAACATACTGCACTCAACACCAAACAAAAGCAATACACTCAACACCAAACAAACATACTGCACTCAACACCAAACAAACATACTGCACTCAACACCAAACAAAAGCAATACACTCAACACCAAACAAACATACTGCACTTAACACCAAACAAACATACTGCACTTAACACCAAACAAACATACTGCACTCAACATCAAACAAAAGCAATACACTCAACACCAGATAAACACATTACACTCAACACCAAACAAACATATTGCACTTAACACCAAACAAAAGCAATACACTCAACACCAGATAAACACATTACACTCAACACCAAACAAACATATTGCACTCAACACCAAACAAAAGCATTAGACTCAACACCAAACAAAAGCATTAACATCTATGAATTGTTTCCTATTGTTACTTGACATGTTAATTTAGAACACAGAAATTACAAACAGCTATATTAATGTTTGTATTTGAATGTGTGTTTGTAAAGGTATGACTGTGTGTTTTTGCAGTGACTGTTGTTTGTTCGACCTGCTGAAGAACGAAAAGCTGCGATCCAGTAGCCAAGCTGTGAGGCAGTGAAGTCCAACGTGAGCTGTGATCCCTCTCTGGTGATGAATCCGGTTCCGTTTCTTACCCATAACCCTGAAATCATGAAGAAATGTAACTGCTCTTGCTTAAGGCTTTTCCACAATAATACAGGTAATAATATTCATTATATAAATGGCTCCTACAAATTATTAAATATTATTAATTTTATTAATTATTGAGCAAGTATATGACAGTTTACTGTTCAACACAATCTGTTTATCTTACTACCATTCACAACGGTACGTTTATAATTATGATTTATAATTTGAGTGGTCTGGTTCATCCATAAACAGAAAGAAGATCCGGCTACTATATCACATGTGCGGTTTGTAGCTTGTTTTTTACAGCAGTTATGTTACGAAAATAACTCTGCACCCTGCAGTTTTATGTTTCGAACAGAGATGGCGGTAGAGAGACAACAGTTTTGGATTGCAGCTTTAAAGCAGGAGCGTGTTTACCTGTCTTAGTGTCGTACAGCCACACCGGAATGCTGGTGGCGGAGCGTACGTGGGAGTCGGAAGGCAGAGGAACTGAAATGTGAACAGGTTCGCTGATGTCAACCGATCGACCGCCGCGGTCAAACAGCTGTGCGCTGACGGCTGCCACTGGTGTCAGATCAGCCCAGCCGTTCTCTCCTCCTGGACACAGTAAAGCCATCAGAACCTTTTGGGATGTCTCTATTAAGATGTGCCGTCAGTTTTTGTATTAAAACCAAAACTGACGGCTGAAGGAATTGTAGTGATGAAGAAAATAATGAAACTGCATTTTCACCAACTTTAGGTTTAAAATGACACATTTAGGTTGACTTAAGAAGCATTTTTGTTATATTTTTGTGGCATGTTGTCACAATGTTTTTCTCTGACCTGTGCTGTTGGGTTCCAGGGCGAGGGGGTAGGGGAACGAGGTCATATCGTGCTGCTCTCTGGCTGTTGTTAAAACTGCTGTCAGTTCTGTGTAGGAAGAGTTAAACTGTAGACTCCGCCTTGGAACCTGCAACCATGGCTGGCTCCGCCCACCTGAAGTTAAAACAAAAAGTGTCCTCAAAAAGATCTGTATGTCTGCCCATCTATCTGTCTATTCGTCTTCTATCTATCTATCTATCTATCTATCTATCTATCTATCTATCTATCTATAGGTTAATTGGGTTGTTCTGAGTTTCATGATTGTGGGGCACTACTTCCAAAAGTGGCTGTTTGAATATTTCTACTTAGCTAATTCATTTCCTTTGTTCTGATATTTTGCCAAACGCCGAGGCACATCACTGCTAACCTGACACTGTCTGACTTTACTCCACAGTAAATGGTCTGTCATTATGGGGGATTAGAGCAATTAGCAGTTTCAGATGCCAGGAAATTCTGCAATGCCAATAGAATACGGTTGCTGTTGCTATGGCGACAGCTACAGGAACGGAAGTGTCGCGTTGACATAAGCTGATAGCTTCTAGGGGTGAGAGGAAGAGAAGGACATATGGAGATCGGCGTGGATGTATCTAACACATGCTTATATTTGTTATCATTCTGTTCTAATATATATGATTGTCAATTTATGTAAAGCTTATATAAATTTTATACATAATATTATTTCTTACTTGGGGAGCCATGAAACACCTGGATGACATCATCATATAAGATGAGAGTGCCAGGTTTCTGAGCCATCAGGTAAAGACTGACAGAGGCATACACTGAGAGAGAGAGAGAGAGAGAGAGAGAGAGAGAGATTTGTTTACATAATAGCAGAATGGAATTAGCACCAATGTCTGTGATGTCACACTAATGATAAACAGCTGTATGAAAAAAACAAATGCAGTGTCCAAAAGTCTAATATCACTATATATTTGTTAAATGAATGAATGTGTTAAATAAAGTCGTTAAACGAACATGTTTTCAAAATCATACATTTACAAAATTAAATGAGCTGCGTTATTTCTGCGTTAAGTCACTATTCGACAGGAAACATTCACAGTTCACCAGATTTGCGAACTGCGCTGAGCATATCAAACCCAAAGCAATTATAAAATTCATATGTCGCTTTTGTAGCGTAATGTTTCAATTAGATTGTTACGGTATAATATGTACTGTGACTTCCCAAGTGTGTACAGAAAAAATTGTGCAATAAATAAAAAGTAAATGTATATCTGAAGCGTCTTTGCACAACTTAATACACACCAATATAGAATAAGATAGATGGCAAATAATTCAGCAATTTATATTACATCACAAAATATAATCTAATTATAGAATAATATATATAATATAAATATAATAATATAAAGTGTAATGCACAATTTTAAAGCGTACTCACGGGGTAAACGGCTGGCGTGCCATGGCACTGAGCTGGTGAGGTAATCTTTCTGCGATGCGGTAATGATTACCCATGTTCCCGTGCGGTACAGGAAGCTGACAACCTGCACTCCATCACTGCCGGCTTTGCTTTGTGCCAACACACTCTGGTTACCGTAAACGGCGATGGCGGCGTTGGGCAGGGGTGAAAGGTCACCACCATCAAACACCTGAACCCTCACCTGCACTTCTGTGAGTTCACGACAAAAATGTGTTAATGAGCGTTTTAGTGCTTTCTAAACAGAGACTGTTATATTGAAAGCTGCAATCTGTAACTTTTGCCTCCATCGCTTGTTTGGAACTAAATTGCAGGTTACCTCACATACTTTTCTTTATGTATTTTGAAGTCCAATGAAGCCAAACTGCCATTTGCTGGGAAATCAAACCCGACAGCTCAAATTATTAAATTATAAATTAGGAGATCAGGTTGCTACTTGCTCAATAACTGATTTTTGTTTATTTTTAACAAAAAAGTTAGATTGCAGCTTTAAAAATGGGAATTAAAGAAATAGCATTGACCCACCAATATAATATGTGCTTTGTTAAAGTATTTTTGGGTACCTCTTACACTAGAAGACCACCTAACAGGGAACGTTCTCAAAACGTAGGCTAATGTTGTCTAAAAGTTCTCTCAAAGTTTTCAAAAACGTTCTTGCAGTAACGTGAGCAGAATGTTTTCCTAACGTTATATAGGCTATCATATATCACAAACGTTATTATTAAGTAGTTAGTGGGACGTTTTAAAAACGTTACGGATAACGTTCTTAACCGAGCAATAACGTTAATACAACATCCAAAAAACTGGACGTTTTGAACGTCCTAGTTACTTAATGGAAACGTTACGGAAACATTCTTGCAACCTCAACTGTTAGCTGGGCCAGTGCATTCTGTAGAAACACACACACAGCAGCTTTGCTTTAGATGGATCATGTATTCACACGTTTATGAGGCGTTTGTATCGACAGCCAGAGTAATAAATAAGCGCACTTAATAGGCGTAATGAGCTGTCAGGAGGCCTCGCTAAATTTTAGATCTGCATGAATTGGCAAGCACACACAACGCTGTTCAGAGCGCTCAAATTTGCGTTTTTCTGCTCCCGGTATTGTGAGAATTTTAAACGGTACATATTCGTAAAGCCAGTATTATGCACTTATTGTTCGCAGCCTGCAGAGCCATGCAATACTGTACGTGTATGATTGTGTTCGATCAAAATTCATCCAAATATGCACGATGAAAAATTGTCTTGAACCGTCATGGCCCGAGGCATACAGTAGAAATATATTTTCACATCAGAGCTGATCTCGCATCAGTATCTCGCTGGATGCTTAAGAAATAAAATTGCTCACCACTCCCACGTTTAACGCGCCCTGCGTCCTTTATTCTCTACTCACCGAGCGCTCCGCCGTCAGGGAGGGATTTGGAAGCGAGACCTGGGATATTGGACAAAAAAAGAAAGAAGAGAAAACGGGAGGCGAGAAAGAAAGACATCTTCGCGGCTACATCGCTTTTCGCAGCCCGTCAGCCATATGTGTATCAGCCTGTGTATTGTCAGACATGGTGGTCCGCATCCTTCTGTATGTGATGCGGGATGCTGCGCTTCCTGCTGGATCTCCTCACGGTTTCATTGTCAGTGGCGGGGGAAACAGCGACCCCGTGTGGTCGAAAACCCTTTTCTTAAATTCGTCAGGTTTGGTGAATCCACGACTGGTTTTCCTTTTCACAAGTTAACTGTTCTGATTACACACGATGAACGATTAATGTATAACGTATAAATATACTTTTGTGCAGTTTATATACTGTATAAATGGCCTGTTTTGTAGAGGAAACCGGGGTTCTGTCGTCCAACAAAAACCGCAGTGTTTTGATATTTTTGTAATATTTTGTTGTTGATCTATCTATTTATCTATCTATCTATCTATCTATCTATCTATCTATCTATCTATCTATCTATCTATCATCTATCTATCATCTATCTATCTAATCTGTTTGTTTGCTTTTCTGAGTGTGTTTTGGTTGTTGTTTAAAAAATATTTCACGGAATACTGCAAAACAATGCGGCCGCGTTATTCCCTCAGATGGCGCCAGAGAGTTAATGTAACGATGCATAGCGGTCTGATTTGGCTTAATCATCAGTAAACAAAACAGAATCAACGCCGGGCACGATTCATGCCACGTTCACCCTTATGAATATCTTGATTTCAATAATATCCAAACGGACGGACTCCAATTAAACTGTGGGGTAAAATCTGATCCCAATCTCCAATACGGGTCGGTTTATGTAACTCAAGGGCACGTGGCTTGAGGGCTTGGGTGGTATATTCCCAGTTCGACAGAAAGAAGGAAATCCCGAAGATTCCTATAGTTTAAGCAGGATTAAACTCAAACTACAACCAACAGATTAGGGATAATGTCTAGATGAACGTATACATTCACGGGAACGTTTTTAAGTGTGTGTGGCAGCTTGAAGTGATTTTACGCAAACGATGCGTCTGTTTTATCATTTGTCATCCAACGTTATAACATTATATATCGATATAGTCAACATTCCACACCCAATCCCCAATTTATATGCAGTTTCGTTGCTACGGCCGTATAATCTTTGATTGAGGGCGTCGACGCCCAATCACGCCGCGTTTCCAGTTCCTCGCGTCGCGTTCTATACGATCATTTGCCAACCTGCCTGTCAGGTTGCGCCACCGTTTTACGACGCACGCAGCGCCCATTGGTCAAGACGCGAAACGTCGCCGCCTCCCGACCAATCCCGGCGCACTTCCGAGCCGCTTGTTTCCCGCCCTCTCGCTGTATCTGTTACATTCTTTCGCAGTTTGAATCAAAGATACTTTGTATCCGGTGACGTTCCGTATCTTATCCGCTTCCCCGCGCCCTCAGCATCCAATATCAGCATCAATACACGCGTGTATCATCCAGCGGGTAGTTTTCTTATATGTTTGTGCTCCTCAGAAGCAGAAGGGAGGAAAAGAAGCCCCGTCACTTTGTTCCCGTCATCAGCGCATCCGTGCGGCAGTAAACAGCAGGTAGGATGCGATGCCTTATTTCTTGCGGTTGCTGTCACGCACGTCTAAAACACGGTGATCGCGGGAATACCGGAGGCGATGGTTGGACGGGAACGTGTGTGTTTTTCGTAATGGTGGCAGTTCTGCATTTCTAGCTGGTGTGCTAGTCACCATGCGTTTATTGGCCTCGGTTATAGTAATACATACATAGTAACTCGCATCCGTTACTGTTTGCCTACATTAGACTGGCAATTGAACTCCTATCCATCCTTAAGTTCCTGGTGGATCCTTTAAGGTGCTGCGTCGGACTGCGTTTTTATGCATAATTGTTTGTATTACATATGCAAATTAAGCTTTAAACTGCTGGGTGTATGGCTTGTGGCCGCGTGTGTTGTTTTATGGCTTGTGTCTGCTTTGCCCGCCAGATGTCTGATGTTTTATCTGTTCTGATTACTACGATTCGTGTATGATTAATCGCTGTGTTATGCAATGTGTCTTCTGTCATTACAGTACCGTGACAAGCCCGTTTGCTGACGTTTAACACCGGCTCCGTGCGGGTTTATATACGTATTTATTTATTTTCTTATTGTTTTTTGGCATCCTTGTTCCGACGGAACACACGCCAGTGTTTTGGTACCGCATATATTAATTTATTTAATGCGTTATTTTAAATTGGGTTAAAGGTCACTGAGATTTCGCGGCATGCCCCCTTCTGGACACTTTTAAAAGTGCATTTTATGGTCCGTTTCTTATTTACATGTTCTGCGTAATTGTATTTGAATAATTTGCGAACTGATGTAAAATGATTTCACTCGTACCAATACGTTAATGAGTTATCTACTTTAAATAATTTGATTATTGAAATCAATATACGTTACCTTTTATGAATAGGTTATAGATATAATGCTTTTAATGTACTCACAATTTTAGGTTGTAAGAACGTTTCCCTACGTTTCCATAAAGTAACGTTAGTTTTAAAGTTCTAGGAACGTTAAAGTTTTTGCTTGGTGTTTTTGAAACGTTACACAAACAACTTAAGAATAACGTTTTTGATTATATATGATATATAACTTAAAAAAAGCGTTTTACTAACAGTACTGCAAGAACGCTTTTGATAACGTTGAGAGAACGTTTAGAGAACCTTACTCTGAAAAAATTCCCTGTTAGCAGGATATGTGTAGGCATGCACATAACGCTACTGAAGATTCTCAAATGTATATGTAATCTCTCACACAGAGCCAATCTTTATTAAAAACTGTAACCGTGTTTTGGTTAAGCTGTCATATGGGCTGAGATGAGGGAACCGTTTGCACTCGGTTGCCATAACAACTCTGTTGCCATAGATACGTCTTGTCTGGATGTGGAAGATATATATAATATGTCTAGTCTATGAAGTGAACACATGACAGGGCTATATAAAGTACGTAAGGAAGAGTCAAGAGTTCTCCTGCTGGTCATATGATGGAAAGTTTGTTTCATGTACAGCTGGAAACTGACCGTAGCGTCTCTTATCTCGTCCGATCGATTTTTAAAGTCATAAAGTGAAACCGGAGCAGAAACGTCTGTATCAGCATCCAGCGCTTTTACCTTAATGGATGATGTAAAATGTCAAAACATGTTCACTCATAATGGACGATGATCAACATATGTGAGACAAAGAGAACAAAAGGTGTAATCAGGCACGCACATGCACACAACTACTGCAATGAAATTTGATTCTGCTTTTGAGTGAGCCTCTCTCTTCTTCTTTCTCCTCTCTGTCTCTCTCTCTCTCTTTCTCCTCTCTGT
>JAZGTJ010017803.1:0-11823 GCA_036877575.1 Botia almorhae
CTCATGAAGTCAGATCACAGTACAATATGTGGGAGCAGATGACAGTGAAATGAAGCGTTATGCGTTTATAGTTCTGAAGCTGGCAGTCGGTCATTGGCGGCTCATTTGTGATCAGTGTGTGATATCGCAGTAATCAGTTAATCCGGCCACACATGATCACATTATCCGCGGTGAGCGGACGCACGGCTCCGTCTTCCTACAGGAACGACGGCCACTGCCGTTAATGGCTTTTTAAATGTCACGGAATGTCATGGAATGATGAAACGAGAATCAGTTATCCCAGGTCGAAGTGATCATCTCTCCTGTTCACTTTCGTTCGCTCGTGTTTCCTCTTCCTGTCTGTCTCTCTCGCTCTCGTTCTCTCTCTCTGTCTCACTGAAGGACTCCAGCACGCAGCCGTGGCAACTTCCACCGACGCTGATGTCAGCATGATTTATACAGCAAACACACACACACAACAATAGAGGAGAGAAGTGACTGAGAGACCGTACACTAGTACACAAGTAGTGTGTGTGTTTGTGTGTGTGTGTGTGTGTGCGAGTGATTTATCGTTTGCATTTGCTTCTGTGTGTCTGTGCCGAGATTTTTAGTTTTTTATTCATTTCATATTTTTCTCTTTTATTTTGACTTCTGTTTTTCCTTTAATCTTCCTTTAACCTGCCTCTTTATTCCCTTTTTCCTTTTCTTTTCCTAAACAAGCACATCTCTGTCCTTTCTGTATTCCCTGCCTTTTTTTCCTCTTTTACTTCCCTTCGTTTTCTTTAACGGCCCTGAACCAATTCACTATTCATAACCTCTTTCTCGAGCATGTCTCTCAGTGTCCTTCAGTAAAGTGGTTACCCATAATTCCAATTTTGCAATCTGTAATTTCTAATATTATTCATAACTCTTTATATTCACCTATAAGGCATAAAACGTGATGAGTTCCCGAGCATGCAGTTATAATCTAACACATAAAATGAGTGAAAGAATAATCCAGTCTTATATTCACAGTAAATGATGTTGCCGTAATCCAGATTACATACGAGTGACTGTACCTATGAGAGTGTGCTTCTTCCTCATATCTGCTTTAAATATCTCATTCCATTAATTTAACATCCATGTTAAGTGGGACATCATCAAAGCAATTCAGCTTTTAAAATGATAGTTTTCAGTTTTTGAAATCCTCTACAAACCGATACACATCTTAGTGAGAAGCCGTTAATGTAATATATAATAAATACAATAATTATACTGTCAGAAGATATGGGCACACGTATATGAAAATACAGTTTAGGCTGAATAAGAAATGCGCGAGTTTAAAAGTTATGACATTTAATATTTTCATGGATGTTTATTTTGACGTTTTAGACCCCTGACATGACAGGTGTTAATAAGCGCAGGGCACAGGTCAGATAACGCTTTAAATGAAATAAATAACAACAAATAAATATCATTGTGGCAACTTTTATCCAAGGTAAAATAGAGAGGACAGAAAATAGCAGGAGAGCCATGGCAGTGGCAGACATCCTGACTGTAATGGATCACAATTTTTTCCACATCACAATTTTGGCCAGTCATTATGTCTACGGCAAGTCCCCATTAGGCATGAAAACAAGTGTGTGTGTGTGTGGGCTTGTTTTAGGTGAGAAGTGACTGTGGCAATAGCAGGTGTTCATCTGTTGAACTCCCGTATGTAGGTTTAACACTGACACACACACACACATTTTAATGGGCCCTTTTTTAATTAGAGCCACAGGGGACGGCCGGGGTCACGGACACACTGCCGGCCATCACTGTCATTATACAGGGTCTTAAAGCTCATGCTAATTGCTGGAGATGATTTAATTAATAATGCAGTGATACTTACAGTCAGACACGCCTGTGTTTCAAACCGCTTTAGTGACGTCGACATCGATGACATTTTCATTGACACCTCACCTGAATATACAATTTCTACGATTAATTTATCGTATATAATGCTTTTAATTCTGTTATATACAGTGACTATATATTTAAAACAAATGCCTAATGCCGCTCGCAAAATGTGCAAACGATTCAGTTTAATTCAATTAAATTTATATAGCGCTTTTTACAATGTTACGTTGCTTCAAAGCAGCTTTACATAAAAACAAAGAATAATGATAAAACACAGAACAAGTCAGCAGTGTTAATGGTATTATTGCAAATAATATGTGTGGGAGAAGACTAATTACGTATACTAGGCCTATAGTATGTTTATAAACAAAGAGCTGACAGAACCGATAAAGCCACTGCATTGTTGAGCAAAATATATGCATTGCAAACAAAGACTTTTAAATGAAATAATGGTCATGTTTGTGAAATGGCACCAGTCGCGTCAAAGTTTCAAGTTAAAAATGCACAGAGTTGCAGTATTATGTTGCTTTTGTGCTGTCATTAACAGTTTCATTGACAGAGTGAATCATGGGTAATTGGACACCAGCAGGGTAATGTTGATCAGTCAGAACATAAACAGAAAATGCAAGCGATCTCATATCAGCGGA
Source organism: Botia almorhae (assembly GCA_036877575.1). NCBI lineage: Eukaryota > Metazoa > Chordata > Actinopteri > Cypriniformes > Botiidae > Botia > Botia almorhae. Next base: position 2,505 of record JAZGTJ010017803.1, read on the forward strand.
AGTCTGTTTCCTTTACGTATTCATATATCTGCACGCAGTGTAGAACTGCTGTGGAGCTTACTGGCAGATCGGTGCTCATACTTATAGAAATGACAGAATCTAATGTTCAATAATATGTATAAGTATGATATGTTTTTATGTTTAATACAAGACAAGTATAGAAACCTGCATGTATCTGAGGTGACCTGGGAGGTGGGGCTTGATTTTGGAAGTAAATACCCCTGCTTTAGTTATGTCAGCTGTCTGGGCAGTCCTGGAAACACTGACCCCTCTCTCTCTCTCTCTCTCTCTCTCTCTGTCTGTCTTCCTGGTTCAATCAATCAGCTGAAATCAAAGCCATTAGGTCACCTTTATCATTCAGTGCATGTGTGTGTGAGAGGACTGTGAAACTTAAGTCACCACCGTGAAACGCTCGGCTATATTTAGCTCATCCATACGTTAACACGTTGGCCAAAAAAAAAAATGCAGAGTTTCCACGCCGTGAAATTTTGCTGATGTGCCATCAGTCAGAAGTCGATATTGTTAGTTTCCACATCAAGTCATCAAAAAGCCCCGTGCTTCATAAAACCCAGTTCATAACTCAAAAGAGAGAGCAAAATTATATACAGTGCGTTATTGCTATAAGTATTTGCCATCAATATTCAGCCATACAAACTTTCTCTACTTTTTCAAGAGTTTTATAGTTCTGAAGGGATTACGTACAGACTGTCACACAAACAACAGCATAAACTTATGTATATGATGATATATATTCCCCAAAAAATGCTGTGCTGACCTTTATGCAAGAGTTAACAGGTCAATGTCACACATTTGCATGTGCAATAAATACAACTTTGCAGAAAATCTTCAAAATAAGTGATTGTAAAGAAACGTATTTCACAAAACGTCTTCAAAGATGCACCTGATGATGTTTTCAGGCCAAAGCGTTCGGCCAGTCCGCAGTATGTTATTTTTTATTATTAATCTCGAAGATGCAGAATGTGGAACACAAACGCTGTATTTGAAGTTAAAAGCCAGGCTACTTTAATCCAATGCAATAAATGCAAACTCAAGCATACGCCAGTCTCCATATTTGACCGCATGAAATGCGTCTCTCTGCCTTCCAAAGAGTCTGAATGCACTCCAGCATTTTAAGAGCAAGGTGGCCGGCCAATATTCATTTTAGCTAGTGACTGCACATTAGCAAATTCATCGGAGAAATATATAACAGATCCGAGAGTAATGATGATGACTAATCTATAACGTCATAAATCCAGCATTGTCAACCTGTCCCTTTTTCATAAGGGAGATTAAATTATTGTTGTGTCGAGGTGAGGTAATTTATTAAAAAGTGCCATTATGCTTATTTACAAGCCAAGTTCTGGTCTTATGCCAGTAATACCATTAACTGCACTGTTGAGACCCATTATGCAATAAAACGCACAATAGTAATTGTAAGATAACAAAGGCAGAGTTTTTTTTCCTCGATTTTTCCGAATGATTATTATGTTTGCAAGGGTTATTATGTTCCCTGGAAGCGCTATAAATCCTGCAGGCCGTGTAAATCACGCCGCTCGGAAGACTTGCTGAGTACGAGAACTTTCAGCGGCGCGGCGGACATTATATGCATCGCGTCCACCTGTTTTCTTTCTGAAGGTTTCATAGACACGTTTATAGCGCGCCTCCGCCGTCCAATTCTGCGTTTGGAATGTGGTCACTCGCGACAGTCCCAGCGACCCGCGCGCTACTCCAGATAATCGCTTTCCGCGTTTCCTGCCAAATGTCAATACAATGCAAACAGGACAACACTAAAAATGTTCCCCAGCTTAGCAATCACGCTCGCTCCGCTCGTACTCCACTCTGTTTGATGTGATAATTAAAAATGAAAGCCAAATATTGATGCAGAGATTAGCTCCAGTCATATTTGCTCTGGGATTATAGGGAATTAGATTATCTCATGTAGAAGATCTCCCCATCGGAATCGCCCCGCCTTCCGCAAACCCACCGCTGCGTTTAATGATTTTTGTCTTTTGTGTTGTACAATTGCGCATTTCGTGCCTTTATTTTCAATTCTCAAACATTTTTATTCAGCTTCTTTTTAAACAAAAATCACGAGCGCTTTAACAGATCACTTGGGCTGTGCTCAAACGCTTTCTGTTTTTGCTGGAGCACACTGAATGTATATTGCGCACGGTAGCGCAGTATTAAACAAACACGCTGCAAACGCTCAAAGTGTATCCCACAATGCAATGCGCTTGCCCTGACCTTTCATTTTCTAGTGTGATGAATGAACCGAAGTAATTTCAGTCATGATTTTTTAATCTCTTTTTTTGTCCCTGCGTTTTTAAAAGCATTTTGACACAAAACTGAATTCATAGAAGCATTTTTGTACGTTTGCACAAAAACGTTTTTTATTTACAGAATGGCAGCCCTTTGATGACAAAACTGTCTGAAATGTTTGTAGGAACAGAATAAAATATGGTCATACTGTTTCTCTTATGTATACAGTATATCGTACAGTATGCTGCAGTGCGCTCAGTAAATGCTAAGCTAATATTCTGGCTTGAATATACGCGTGTTCTGTGCTTTGCTGCAGGACCGTTGTTGTCATTTGTGTGTTTGTGGACTGTTAGCTAGTTTGATCGCGCCATGGTATCGCAACGATCTGGCAGCTGCGCTACGAGCTGATCAGATGCTTGAACAACATGCAACGTTCGTTCCCCTGGGTGGAGATGTTGAGATCCGGGGTCCCTCGGAGGGATTGGGGCCCTTAAACGGCACATTCGCTCAGGCTAGAGAGAGCGAGGACGAGCGCGCGAGTGGAAATGCAGCTGGAAGACGCCGTTAGGAGGAACCGGGCGGCATTTGAATAAATCGAGTCATTAGGTAGCCGTTTGTGTGAGTTCTGCCACCACCTGACAATCCCGTCACATACGCGCTCGTTTTATTACTCGTCTCCTGTACGAAGTCGAGCAGATTGGCTCGTTTGCATTTCCCGGCATAGCAGACGCTCCGAAAGACCCCCACCTCCTCTCTCTCTCCCTCTCTTTTGCTCTCTCCGTCCCTCCTGCAGTTCGGTAGAGCCACGCAAACCTGTTCCCTGAAACGTTCGCCTTCTGGAGAGACAGATTCATCTCTCCACGCCTGCCTGTTCCTCCGTCTCTCATTTTTCATTTTTTATTTATCACATATGGCTCCGAAATTCGTTAACATATGGATCCTATTGTTTGTTGCCCGGGCGATCCCACTGTTATAGACAATAGCTGATGAGTTAGTTTGAACCTTGCGAGATCCTTCACGGCTGTTGCGGCGTATTTGCCGAGCGTATCGGGCTACACGCGAAGACGCGAGAGCCTCGCATCGCGCGTTCTGTATGTTTGGAACGCAACTCGCGAAAATGCTGATGTCCACTGTTTGTATCTACATTAATATAAGCGCAGCATCAACAGAATGATCATTCGACTTATTAATGGAATATGTTCGGGATGAATTATATATCAAAAGCTTAGGGGGGGGGAGTGGAAATGACCAGCAGGCGAAGGGTAGGGAGAAGTTAAATATGCAGTATAGGTGGATGCATCATTCATACACTTCATTAAATATGCAGTGATTAAAATCAACATAAAAGTCAACACTGTTTACTTTCTTGATCCTGGTCTTCTTCACATCTTCTGCTGGACTTATTGTAAAGATCAGCGCTTGTTATTCCCGAGAACAAAATATTTGTCGTGTTTAATTAAAACACGATTACTTTTTCAGCAAATTAACTGACTTCCTGTTTCGGTGGCGTCGCAAATCTTTTCAAACTTTTCAGCACCATTCTGATGTCTCACGCCCACTTTTCACCATCCAATTAAATCCTGACCTATAGTAAAGCTCCGCCCTACATTTTACTTCACATTGAACACCTGTTTTTCTAAGAAATAATGTGGCAAGTTGCTGCATTGCTTGGCAACCATAAACAGTCATGGTTACTGATCAGTTATGGGTTACTGAACTACATTACTTGGCAGATACGTTTAGTATACCACAGCTAGTCCCAGTAGATCATTTCTTATGATTTGTCTCTTCTACGCATGAGACATAGAGATATAAACAATGAAGATAAATGATTCCTAGCCATACACGATTTGAGTTTCGGCTGCTAATCTACAGCAAAGAGCGATTCCAGAAACGAATTGTGTCACAGCTGTTTTTGTTTTCTATTAGAGGTGGTAAATAGCTGTTGTCGGTAAAGCTAATTCTTTAGTTTGGTTCTTGTTAAGTCTTGTTTGGGTTGTTTTCCCTAGTTAGGGGCTCCCGCTGAGGGGCTTTAGCACTTCAAAGGCGAGTTTGCTGAGCATGGTGTACGCCTCAGGACCCAATACAAACATGAGGAGTATTTAACGCTTCAACGTATTCACAGACATCATTAAATAATACCAAAAACAGCGAAGAACGAGAGGAAGAGAGGCCGACCGACTCAGACTCCTGGACTGCGGTTTAATAACGCGGTTTAAGAAAGAGAGAGAGAGGGACTGCTGTAAAGGTTGAGAGAATGGTTAATTATCCTTCCTAGATTTATTTGTGTTCGGTTTTAACAAGCTGCAACAGAATTAAAGAGATAGTTCACCCCAAAAATGAAAACTTTGGCATTATTCACTCACGTCATAACCTTAAAGATGTTTAGCAGTAAAACAAACTTGTCTGTTAAACATCAAGCACCCTGTTCAAACTCAGCTAACAGAGAACGGTCTCAAAATGTTGCTTAATGTTCTCTAAAAGTTAATCCGAAAACATTCTTGCAGTAACATTAGGGGAACGGCTTTTAACAGAATATGTAATATATATGTATCAAAAATGTTATTCTTAAGTAGTTAGCGCAATGTTTTAAAAACATTACAGAATTTAAAAAAAGTTTGAATAACAATCTTATGACCAAGCGACGTCTAAAAAAAACTGGTGCTTTAAACTGGTGCTTTAAACTGGTGCTTTAAACATTCCTGGAACTCTCAGAATGACAGTTTTGACATGTTTTTGATGAAAATGTTAGGGAAATGTTCCTGCAACCAAGAGCAATGAAGCTGTCTGTGATGACTCTGACACCACCCAGCTGATCATCTTCCCCTGTCTAACAGCTCAAAATGCAGGTCTGTATGTACTAACCAGAGAGACAGAGATCGAGAAAAGTGTTTCTCAAAATAAATGAACATTGTATTTTTACTGGAAATAAAAGAGCTTGCATTCTATTTATTTATTCATTAATCATTTTCCCGTTTTATGCAAAGGTGAGCAAAGGATAAAAAAAGTAACCAGGTGTTTACTACTTAGTGTATGTTTTCTAGCTGTTTAAATAACGTTAGTCTTCTTCTTTGGTGCGGTTGTTTCGTTGTGTAACACACATATCAGAGAGTTGTCTAAGTCTCTTTTGGGCCGCCGCTGTATGTGTGAGAAAGCATTTGCGTGCCTGCTGTACAGTCTCCGTTGTTCTCAGGTGTGTGTGTGTGTGTGTGACCTTGGAGTGGCAGTGCTTAAACAGTGTGTCAGCGAGTGTGTTGAAGCGTGTCTGTGCCGATTATGAATGTTTCATTACTGCCACCTCAGCCTTTAGCTGCGAGCTTTCCACTAAAGCACACTGACAAATCCTCTTTCTTCTTTTACCTCTCTCTCTCTCTCTTTCTCTCCGATGGCCGTCTGCTTCCACTCGCCGCACTCGCTCAATTTCTGGTACTCTCGATTTTTCTTTCCGCAGTTTTTTTTCCACGGCTCTTTCTCTGATGAATCTCCAGACAGGAGGGAATAATTGTTCTCGGGGGCGAGCGCTCGTTTTTCTTTTTGTTTGAAAGCCGTGACAGGTATGACTACTCCTCTCGTTCCTCGCCCCCGCTTTCTCCCTTCCGCACAAAGAGCCAGCGGTATAAGTCAAGTTTACAAGGTCAACTCGTCTCGTGCTAAGCAGAGGTTTTTCACCGGCGGTATTTCGACTAAAACGTCAGGAGACAGGGGAGATAAATTTGGAAAAATGTCCCGACACAGGAGGCCGTACTTTACTCTCGTTTCTGCGCCTCGAAATTCTCCTCGGAATGAATAAGAGAGCTTGTTATCTTATTGTCTTATAATAGCAGGCAAGCGCCGGCACACTTCATCATGAAGCTACTGCCATGTTGGGTGGGTAAAGTGTGTCACAAACTTTCACACACACACACACACAGAACAGAGGGTAGATGGCAGATGATTATCTCTTTTTTGTGTTGTAACTTTCCCCACATTTTTAAAACAAAACAAAGTTAGTGAAAAGGCCGACAGCCTGGAAACGCAGTGGTTTTAAAGACACAGTTCACCGAAAAAACAAAATTGTGTCATTGTTTACTGACTTTCATATTGATCGTATCTTTTCTATGCAGTAGAAAAGTCTTCTGTAGTTTTCTGAAGCTGTATGAGTCTGTGAAACTGTGTTGGCAGGACACCTACATTTAAATAGTCATTCTCTAAAACTCGTCTCCTCTATCATAGCGCTAAAAATCACATTCATGTTGCATACATGTAAATATGGCGTGTCTAATTGCAGTAAGTCAAACGTGATTGGTTCCCACACTACTTTGTGGTCCAACTTTAAGCTATGCATCTTGACGTGTTGTATTTAAATGTACGCAAACACGCACAAGCTTTGAGATCTACGACTGAAGGCATGATTTTTAAAAAAATCATCTTTTAAAATGCAGGCCTGATTGTAGCAAAAATGTTTACTGTCTCACCCCAACCATCCGTAAACTTTACAAAAATTGACTTTATAAACAGAATACAGATGCGTCTCCAATGGACACTGGCTTTAAAGAAACATATTATCTGGTCATAAAGTTATCTAGGAGTCAGCTAGTGGATTTCATAAAACTAATATTGACTTTATAACGGATCTTAATAAATATTGACCTACGTTTTAATCACATGCTAATCTTGAGCGCTGGAGAGGTGACAGTTTATAGATGGCCATGGATCATAAATTCTCCCGGTCGCATATCTCTATCGAGTGTGTCCATTCCTCTGAGAGATGTGCCATTGATCATATTCATTAAAAATATCTACACGCTTTGGCATTTTACAGTCCACTAAGCCAGCACAAGTTTTCAGAATAAGATGTAATTATTCTCCTGCAGCCAATATTAATTTCAATGGATTAATACACCAAATATTACTTAGATTAAGTAATTCAAGGGTTGCTTACGGTTGTGTACTGGTGTCTTGATCAGGGGTTTTCAAATTGGGGTCTATGGGCACCTTAGTGCTCCCATGTGCCCCCTAAAGATTTTGTAAACCACTGGTTTTAAATGTTTGATATTCTGTTACTCAGATAATTCTGGCCAGCTTGTTTTTACAAACTGAAAGAAATAGAAAACAAATCTGCCGATTGTGTTGTGTCTCCTTTCTTGCAATGATACATTTATTTAAATAGACGTTTTGTCACCAAAAGTGGTGTAACATGTTCAGCGGCTTTATGACCCTGTTGTCTGTTGTCTGGTTTGGAAGGATATTTATTAGGAATATCTCTGTACAAATGCGTTTGGGAAGAGGGTCTCCTGCCAGGCTCTCATCATATTTAAAGGTCTCTAGTCTTAAAAGCCTCTGCTCTAGACAATATATTTCATAAGCACATTTTATTATGTAGTTAACTAGTCTGCTCATTGCATTTCCCCCTCAACTTACTGTTCGCTTGGCATAAATAGGTTACGAAAATTGTTTCCCAAACATTAAAATTGCAGTAATCGTATTCTTTTTATATTTTTAGCAGCGTTTATTTTCCATATTCAACAATAAGTGGTTCTCTAGCCAGCTGTCTCAAAGCTCTACTGCGCTATTAAAATCGTGTTTCACCGCAACCCAAGCGTTTCCAGAACCTGCATCCGTGCCGCCACTGAGTATTGTTTAAAGCCATGGGGTATTGTGGAATAGAATGAGGTCGACCAATCTTTTCAAAACTAATTATAATGTTTAAAAACTAAACACCAGAAGCAATATTGGGCCAATAAAACGGAATTAAAAGCTCATTTCTGCGGGGTAATTGCACCACACAGCGCTGATATTAAACACCTGGCGTGTGCTACGGCTTTCCAGTTTGTCTGAACCGTTCGCAGATGTGCCGCCCGTCCCGGAGCGAGACGGATTGTGTCGGAATGGTGGGAAATTAAGCAAACTCAGAGATTAGGATGTACCGCCCGTCCCGGAGCGGGGCGGAATGTGTCGGAATTTGAGCAAACTCAGAGATTAGGCCTGCGGTAGTCACAGGCCGTCAGCTGTACTGGTGGCTTTGTGACAGGATATGATGTCATAATGCCTTTCTTCCTCTGTCCAAACAGGCAGAGGAAACAGGAGAGTGATGCATATTGAGTGTGTCATTGTAAATGGAGGTAGATTAAGCGGATACATTGTGAACGGCTTTTGGTTACAGCCGGGGCTGTATATACAGGAAGTGATACAGACATACACCGGGGGTCAATGGGAGATCCATTTACCTCTGAAAGTCACCTTTTGTCTTGCATCACGACACTGGCGTGTCCTGGACAGGACCATATAATGCTTATCAGCATATCAGTAACACTGGAGTTTTTTTATTACACTTTTTAACTCGGATGTGTGGGTATATCTTAGTGTATAGACTTAGTGTATAGACTGTCTAGTCTGCAACAAGACAGCTGTGTCAAGTTGACTAGATACAGCGTTAATAGCCAAAGCTGTAAAGTCACATTCATGGACTGCATAAAGATTCATTATTACCATGATACATGTAAAACAATATACAATGTATTATTTAAACGACTTAAATTTATTTTAAACTTAAATTACATAGTACTCCAAAAATTGCACGTTACCATAACCCAAAAATCACGGTTACCATAATTCTCGTGAGAGTCGTGAGACAGAATATAACGATGATTTAAGCTACACTGGTGGATATGGAGCTGTATTGTGCGCTGAGGTGAGTTAGTGTGTATAAATTGTTGTTTCCATGATCAAGGCCGGCCTTTGAAAAACGGCCCACTGTCTCCACAGCCGGCGAGCTGAAAGAAAAACCATTGATTAACTATCAAATGATTCCAATACAATGATCAATAAGACTCCGTAGACCAAACGAGAAAAACATCTAGCCATGAATCTTCAGACACAAAGCTGCCTCGGCTGGACATGCGTGGCTGTGGGTGAGAATAACATTGCAGATTCTTTTTCGTAATACTGTGTCTCACGCGTGGGTTCGAATAAAGTGCCCTTGGATTAGATGAGTGTCTGAGTTGAAAAGGGTCTTTCTGATCCCTGGCTGTAGGTGGGATGAGATGTTTTTAAGTTGACCTTCACTTACCTGACCCTGTCT